>CAJQUW010016208.1:0-98923 GCA_907163375.1 Prostheceraeus crozeri
TGCGAGTCAATCGGACCAGCCGTTCAAAAGTTAGAGCGGTTACGAGATTTTAGGTCGGAGCTCGCTCACCTGAAAAAATCCTAAGTGTCAGAGTGACTTTGTATGGGTAAAATTTTGAAAATTTTCCAAAGTGTGGAATTTCGACCTGGGACCGTCACCAAAACATTTTTCATCAAATTTCACTGACCTCCCACCCCCTCTTCTAACTTTGATTCTAGTGAACGGATTTTGTTTCGTTCGAGTTGCATTCGTAAGAGGAGAAAAAACTGCTCGACAACATTTTTTGTTGCGAGTCAACCGGACCAGCCGTTCAAAAGTTAGAGCGGTTACAAGATTTTAGGTCGGAGCTCGCTTACCTGAAAAAATCCTAAGTGTCAGAGTGACTTTGTATGGGTAAAATTTTGAAAATTTTCCAAAGTGTGGAATTTCGACCTGGGACCGTCACCAAAACATTTTTCATCAAATTTCACTGACCTCACCCCCCCCCTCTGGACAGCTTGCTTCGATTTTGGCTTCCAGTGGACGGATTTTGTCGTGCCATAGCTCGTTTGAAAGCTAAGAGTGAGACAAATTCAGTGAAAGAAACGGCTTGTTCATATCTGTCTTCGTTTAGATGTGAGGCGCCATTTAAGATTTTGGGAGACTGTCGAAAAACGACAGAGTTAGAATTTTGGACGTTTTGGGCTGTAGCGTCAAAACGAGGCATCGGATGGGAAAACGGAGGCCAGATTCGGATTCAGCGTGAAATTCTGCATCGGTATGGTGAGTTTCAAGTCAATCGGAGATTTTCAAGTCAATCGGAGAGAAAAAGGTTCGCTGACCTCCCCCCCCCGGCACCGATCTTCCCAACTTTGGTTCTAGAGATCGTAGAAAGTCGTGCAATAGCTCGTTTGAAAGCTAAGAGTGAGACAAATTCACTGAAAGAATCGGCTTGTTCCTATCTGTCTTCGTTTTGATGTGAGACGCCATTTAAGATTTTGGGAGATTGACGAAAAACGACAGAGTTAGAATTTCCCAAGAAACAGCTCCAGCGGGCGAATGAAGGCTCGGATTGGTAAACGGAGGCCAGATTTGGAATCAGCTTGATGTTATTGTCCAATGAGGATCATCATCCAATGAATCAAGCATTTCTATATAAATAGCGAGCCTTCCACAGTGAGAATCATTCCATCGTTGAATCACACGAGTGACGGACGCACATTTCCTCTCTCTAGTTCCCTATTCTATTATCCAACTAAAATGGTAAGTCGCTACTTTCCTCCCTCTCCTCCCTTGAAACGTAAACTTAATACAATCTTTTCCATTTTCAGGCATCTACTCCATCTGCTGCGCTAGTAGGACAAAATGGCGGTCAAAACGTTACAAGGTTCGCTACGATCAGATCATCTACAACTGAGGCCAGTGGAAGAAACAACCAAGGTACATAATCCTACACCGCTACAGCGTAAATTTAAACAAGTCTTTGCGTTATGACGATCATGGCGTAGTACTCCAAACGGGAATGCTCCCTTTCCACGGATGTCAAGATAATGCACAATCAGTATGGGGACTACATACTGATCCCCGTGAGTCCGTACATTCGCCACCAACTTGATATTATTGAGGAGTACGTGACATTAAATATGGACATTCCTACTCCTCTTGCTCAAGAGTGGAAGGCGAGAGATGACAAGGATACTCCCTATAGAAAGATTTGGGATGGTAATCACATTTGCCTACCGGTATCACATTGTGCACTTACTATAAGAAGGAGGGAGATCATTCAACACCCATCACATGCGACGAGCTCGGAGAAGGTACTTGGGATATCCTTTTCAAAGTGAATGGGCTATATTATGGTCGGCATAAGGATAATAAAATAGCCTCTCTCTCCATGCATATGGAATCCATCCTATATATTC
Organism: Prostheceraeus crozeri; assembly: GCA_907163375.1. Taxonomy (NCBI): domain Eukaryota; kingdom Metazoa; phylum Platyhelminthes; order Polycladida; family Euryleptidae; genus Prostheceraeus; species Prostheceraeus crozeri. Next base: position 1,902 of record CAJQUW010016208.1, read on the forward strand.
CAAAACCACCCAACGTGGACGACATAATTGATCAAATCCTTAACAGCAGTGGTACGAAGCGCAAGTCGGAGAAGAATGCTGCATCAAAACGCAAATCAAAGAAGGAGAATTACTAGTCCTTTCCTAACTCTACCCTATGACAATTCGCTTATGTGCTTTGAGTGTCGTAGACGTGGTCTTATTAGATACATTTTACTTCTTCGTTGCCATCATATCATTTGTGTATTTTGTCGTGAAAAGCATCGATGTAATTCTTCATTTTGTAATATGTTATAGAACGTTTCCTTAGATGTGTAAATTTCCGTTTTAGGCTTCTATCATCATTTTTATGGATTGTGAGGGTGAACCTGTACAGGAGCTCAGTGCTATTGCTATGAACAATTGGACATATCAGATTGTCAGTGTCTATCATCAACATGCCAACTGCGATCCCAATGTTGATCAATGGGCGAGAAAACACATTCATGGACTTAATCTGAAATATTTGCAAGACTATGGCTTTTCTTGTGAGAGTGCTCTTCTTATTGACTTTAAACGATGGTTAGCTGCTTTCAATGTTATACGCATCTTTTGTAATAATCCTGGTAAGGAGAGGAAAGTATTTCCCAATCTAATCATTGATGATATTTTGCTCCCGCCTTGGGATAGTAGAGTGAATCAACATTATCATGAAGTCACGAAACGTTTTAAGGATTTGTGTGTTCCTATTTTGTCTGTTCGTTGTAGTAGCTACGTTCATAACCAATGCTTCTTTCCTCCCTACCTCAACACTGCCAAAGTCCTGTATGGTTATCATTGCTCGCTGTATGATAGTTAGTTACCAGCTGTATCTATTTTATCTCTTTCAAACCATTGATTTATAATGCATGCTTGTTACCGTTATTCAATAAATGTTACTATGAGAAGAGTTGTTGTTTTCATGCAATGGATGGGTTAGTTAAAGGGCGATCATGTCTTTCTCAAACGACTGCGGAACATTACATTTTCATAGGCAAAGTTTAAAAGGAGCTGTTCAAGATTATGTGATAAATTTTCATAAAGATGAGACCGACATCGAAGCAGTGGTCGATGATGCTAGCACTCTATTTCTAGAGTTAATGAATACATTCTCTGATAGCATGTCATGGCGCGATTAGTTACGAAAATTAAGTTTAGTCATTTTGGAAAGGAAGAGGTGGAAAGTCGCTCTTTCCATTTTGCTTCTTATTCAATGGAAGTGGTAGATCACCCCGAAGAATTTTTTTAAAAGACATATGATAAAAATTGCTGAACGTCTTAACGCATTTAACCATCATGGTAGCAGTCTAGTGATTGAAGCGATTTCAGATATTCACATTCAACTTTCCATAAAGAAAAATTGAAAATGCAGTGGTACTTGATTGTAGCACAACTGGTTTTCGAGCTATGTCTGCTCACTCTCGAAGTATATTCCTTCTGTACATGTGTCTATTATTTAGAAAAGGCTAGCAAATTCATATCTTCAAAAAGACTTGCTATAGACATCAGTAACGTTGAAACTATGTGTTGTGATGTATGTAAGCGAAAGGATGGAAATGAAAAGCGCATCTTCAAGAGATGTAAGCATGCTTTTTGTCAACGCTGTTTCATACGTAATTGCATTCAACTTTGCAAATGTAACCACTGTGATATTGCTCATTTCGAGTGTCACTTATGTCGCAATAGTTAGTACCTATGCAAATGTGGTAAAGATAGGTTTAGCAAAGACTAACACGGAAAATGGCGAAACGTAAAATGACGAAACGTAAAAGTCAAAAGTTTTCTTCAGCCATTCAAGCTCTCCGACGAATGAAAGCAAATCAGCGATACAATGCTATACGACATGCTAACGATAAATTCATTTGTGAAATTATTTCTCATGTGAGGAAGTTGAGGACGAAGAAATTAGCGCCAAAACAACGAAAGTTACTTAAGCGATATGCTACGAAATTGCGTTTCATCTCCAATCCTAAAGTCACCCTTTCAAAGAAAGAGGAAAAACTCTAACACTAAAAGGCGGTTTCCTTTCAGCAATACTTCCAATGATAGCTCCTGCCGTGGGCAACCTATTGGGTAATATCTTTGGCTCTAAGCGTTAATTATGCAAATGTTGAATCTCAAAGTAATAAAATGGATTTCAGACTTCAATGTGATAAAGTTCTGACTGTATCAGGTCCATCTCATGCAGGTAAAACTGTTTTCACGCTGAATTTATTGGATAAAAGAAGGGAGTTGTTTAAGGAACCTATCAATCGAGTGATTTGGTGTTATGGTATTTATCAACCGTCGCTGTTTCAGGAATTGCAAAGTCGCAACTTTATTCGACATGAAGGAATTATTCCAGTGGATAAACTTCAGTCTAATGATGTTGTTGTATTGGATGATTTATTAAAAGAAAGTAAGAATTCAAAAGATGTTACAGATATGTTCACTCGCGCAGCACACCATAAAAGGTGCTTTATCATCTATATCACACAAAATTTGTTTCCTGATGGAAAAGAAGCTCGTACACGAAACCTGAATACACACTATTATGCTATTTTCAAGAATCCGCGAGATAAAAGTCAATTTGAAATTTTAGCGCGACAAGTTGCACCCAGAGGATCAAAAGCCTTAATTGAAATTTTTCAAGCAGCTACTGAAAAACCATACGGTTACTTATTCATTGACTTTACGCAAGAGTGTCCGAAGAATTTAGATTTCGAAGTGATATTTTGAAAACTCCCATGATTATCTACAAACTATGAGTTCTTATTCTCGCATGATTGTTATTCCTCAGGATGAATATGTACAATTGACTGCCATGCAGCAAGTAAAGCAACCTCTTGCAAATCAAATGTATAGGAAAGAAATAGATTATCAGCAAAATGTTCACATCAAAGATCCACATCGTGCTGTATTATTACAATCGGAAACTGTTGAGCAATTGAAAAACTTGAAGAATAAGATGCGTGACTCTGTATCGACTGCTACACCTTTAGCATCTCGCGCACATGCCATATCTCTTTTCAACAGTATTGAACCCCATCTCAATGTAAATGATAGAGGAGAAATCATTACAGATGAAAATAAAGTGATTGATGCTTCACGTTATGAAGACTTGATTCAGTATGCGACACGTAGAAAGCGCCGTCAGGGCTATGTTCCACCTGGTTGGTCATACTTTCTTAAACTATTGAAAAAGCATAATGTGCCAAAATTTGCTTTAAATAATGAGACATTGAAAGAACTTGATTCAACAGTGGCTACTGCTCCAATGCTTCAGGCGATGAAAATGCCAACAAATTGGTTTAAGACGTCACCTGCTACATCCCCTCCCACACTCACTAAGCAAACAAGAGGAAGAACTCGACGTAGATCTACATCACCACTAAAACTAGTAAAAGGAAAACGTAAAACAGCTCCTCCTAGGAAATACATGTTCTCAGACTATTAATATGAAGCAGATGTGTTGCTTGCCATGTAATGAGCCGCCAGAGGTGAATGTCGTTGTCACTTGCACTTGCTGCGCCAGCTCTCATAATGAAACCCCTAAGCAATGTGAACACGATCGCAAAACCGCTAAAGCTAAATGCTGCAGTTGTTGTAAATGTAGAAAGGCAAGAAAACAAAAAGATGAGAAGGAGGAAAAAGAGTCAGTCGTCATCGACTAAACGTTTGAAGTCAATCTATTATGATGTAAAACATCCGGCAGGATTTGCATCTATCAAGAAATTATCAAAAGCGAGTGGTCTTCCACAATCACAAGTGAAACGATGGTTAAAGGGTCAGGCTACCTATACACTCCACAAACAAGCGAAAAAGAAGTACCGCACCCGCCATTATATTGTTCATGACATCGATGAACAGTGGCAAGCAGATTTGTGCGATGTTGCCTCCATTTCAAAACATAACTCGGGTAATAATTTTATTTTAACCGTCATTGATATTTTCTCGCGTTATGCGTGGGCTCAACCTTTAAAAACTAAAGAAGGGAAAGGAGTAGCAAAAGCATTCCAAACAATTTTTCGAGAAGGTCGGATTCCAAAAAGAATTCAGAGTGATCAAGGAAAAGAGTTTGAAAATCAGCATGTGACAAGATTATTTGAGAGGCATGACATTGAGTTGTTTAGTGTAAAGAGTGCTTATAAAGCTGCACTCGTTGAACGTTTTAATCGCACATTAAAAAATCGCTTGTGGCGACATTTTACTGCCAACTTGACACAAAATTGGACAAAGGTTCTACAAGATACACTCCATGCCTACAATCACTCTATCCATCGTTCTATTGGACTCAGACCAGTAGATGTAAATGCTGACAATGTAGATAAAGTGCGCGAATCATTCCAACGTAAACGCACTCATGTGAAAAGTGATGTGAAAATTGGTGATAAAGTTCGTATCTCAAAAGTGAAAAGTGTTTTTGCTAAAGGGTACCTTCCGAATTGGACAGAGGAGGTATTTACAGTATCAAGGATTAATCAAAAAGACTCTCCGACCACCTACAAGTTGAAAGATTACGATAATGAAGAAATTGAGGGTAGCTTTTACCGCGATGAGATTGAGGTAGTCACTGAAAGTGAAACATATTTGGTAGAGAAAATCATTCGATGTAAAAAACGGCAAGGTGAAGAATGGTGTCTTGTTAAATGGACTGGTTATCCTTCAAGTATGAACTCTTGGATGCGTCGTGCCGACATCTTTCATCTAAGTGATCGACAGTGATTCATGCAAAGTTGTAACTAACAATGTTTAGGGTTTGAGCTATGAATCCAACTGCCTCATTTTATTCACGACCCTCCTATGTAAGTGGTGGAGGACAAATTTACATCGGCGCTCGCCGCCAACGTGGAGGTAGCATACTTGGTGCACTGAAATCTGTTGTAGCACCTCTCATATCCAATGTCGGTAGATCTTTAAAACGAAATGTTTTAAGTAATGCCGTTGGCTTTGCTGGTGATGTTGCTAGTGATCTTTCCAGAGGTAGAAGTTTTAAGAGCAGTTTGTTGAATCGTGGGAAGGAACGCGGTTTAAAAACATTGAAGCAGACCTTTGCTGGTGTTACTCAAGGAAAGAAATCACCTAAACGAATGAATAAAGGAAGGAGGAAACATCGCGGAGCTGGTAAGGTGCGATCTTCAGTCAAAAGGCATTCACGCAAACGTCGCAGAGGCTCTAATCATTCATCAGGCGCTAAACGACGACGCTGCTATAACTTCTAATCATGGAGTGTAAAACTTCCGGTTTTTGTTTGTTTGATCAACAAGCCATACAGACAGATATTCTTAGTTCAAGTATTGTAGATTATCATCCTCGAACAGCTGAGAATGCTGGCCCCATTGAATTTGTTATTCCTGGTGGTAGTGATGACTACATAGATTTGAGTTATGCGATGCTTGATTTGAGGTTTAGAATTCAGCAAGCAGATGGAACTGCTATTGACGATGCACATAAAGTTGGACTGAACAATTTACCATTGACTACATTACTTCGCGATGTTTCTCTAACGATTGGAGAGCAGCAGGTGGAAGGTGGTCAAAGCGATTATCCCTATAAATCATATTTCAATCATGTATCACAGTTTCATCCAGCAGCACAAAAAAGTCATATGGAAGCCATGGGATGGTACAGAGATGAAGCAGGAAAATTTGATGTTGAAACAAACAGTGGCTTTGTAAAGCGATCTGCTATGATTAAAGATAGTAAAGTATGTCAGCTATATGGTCCGCTGAATTTAGACTTCTTTAGACAGTCAAAGTTTTTACTCTGTAATACCAGCATGCGACTCAAGCTGACATTGAATAAGCCTGAATTTGCGCTGAATGCATTTGCTAAAGTTGACAATTTTAGAATTCATGTGGAAGATATTGCACTTTACATTCGTCGAGTAGTACCGAATCCAAGTGTCATTAGAGGGCATGCTGAAGGCCTTAACCGCCAAAATGCCATTTACCCCGTTCAGCATACAAAGCTTCTCACCTTTACAATTCCGAAAGATCAAAAGAGTTTCATGAAAGATGGCCTCTTTCCATCGGAAGCACCGAAGCTCCTCATGGTGGCAATGGTTGAAAATGATGCATTTAATGGTAATATAAAGAAGAATCCTTTCAATTTTAAACACAATCAGTTAAGTGAAATTGCTTTACGTGTAAATGGTGTGAGTCATCCTGGTCCACCCTACAAACCAGATTTTGCTTCGGATCAATTTATGCGCAGTTATGTTGATTTTATGGATGTCTTTGGCTTTTACAATACGGATGACACCAACGGACTGACTATGAAAGAGTTTAAGAGTGGATATACTATTTATGCATTTGATTTGACTGCTGACAGCGATATTAGTGCACCCTATCGTCAAGCGAACGTGCCTCATAATATTCGTTTGGATTTGATGTTCAAAAGAACACTACCTGAGACGATCAATGTATTAATTTATGCAGTCTTCGATTCAAATATTGAAATTACAAAGTATCGTGACGTGATTCTTCAGTATAATCGTTAATGAGTTGGTTGACTGCTGACGATATTAAGACTAAAGTGCAGCGTAATGCAGACGAAGCGACGTTGAAAGCTTTCGATAATGTCTATTCACTCGATACCTTACCACCTGCAGTAAATCACTATCCCATCTTTATTGTGCTAAACACTCATTCGCAGAATTTAGGCGGTGAGCATTGGAAAGCGATCTTTATTGGAGAAGACCGACGTGGTGAACTATTTGACTCTCTTGCTCAACCTCCAAATATACCAACACAGCAGTGGTTGAGAAAACATACGCGTCAATATCAGCGAAATGAACGCATACTACAACATCCACTTTCATCAACGTGTGGTGCTTTTGTACTGTACTTCATCTTAAAACGTTTACATGTATCTCGATTTGCATCTATTATTCAAAACTTTTCATGTAATCCATCCTCTAATGAAAAAATGATTTGTAAGTTCTATCATGATTTGAAATAAAAACATCATGTTGGAAAAATTGTTTTTTATTTTACAATCCGCTGGTACGTACATACTCAATGAGATAGTCTAGGATCACATTTGCTTGTACATGAGATTTTAGTCCAGTAATGATCACTTTACTATTATGAAAGATTGCCACATGCACAGGTAACCAACAACTAATGAGAGCTGCAGGAAAAAGTTCGGGTTCATAACACAAATTGTAACTGCTGGTACGAATCTTCAAAAATGATAGACTGTCACTCAATTGAGTAGAGATCACCATATTGTCCACAGTCAGATTCGACATCACACACCTCTCCCTCTTCCATATCCGACGTAGTAGTCTTTGTAGCTCTAAGCGCATTGACTGCGCCGATGAATGAGAAAGGGCGCCGAGAATCTGTACAGTCCCATTTGGGAAGAGTTGAAGATTCCGTGAATTGTTCATCTTCACCACTAACATTTGAGGTCGGCCCGGATAATACTTGCTGTTTGGAAGGTGTTGGTGTAATGTGGTGAGATCGATTTTGGTGTAGAGTCTGAAGCGACGGAGAATGTTGACGATGGTGTAGCGATGGCGCTTCATGATGAAAGAATGAGTAAATTGAGCGATGTACCTTCCTTTTATACTTTTCCCAACTACCTTGATGAAATGTGAAGTTAGTATGAAGTTGGGAATGATAGAGTTGAATTCGCCGATTGTTGACGCGCAGCCAGATGCGATTTCCAATACGTGAATGTCTTTTCATATAGAAGTATTTCAAGTCCTTCATGATATGATGTAGAGATTGAAAATGACGATAAGATAAAGCAAACTCTCTTCTCACATTTCCAGTTGAATCTTTGAAATAGACGTTTCGATCATGATCCGTTTCAATACGTTGTAGGGAATCTAATTTCCAACTCATGGTGCGTGGTAGTCATGTCTGATTAAGATTTGCATAGTAGGGCGATGAACTCACGACGAATAAATGTCATGATGGAGCGATGTATATATCTTCTATACTTCTCCCAATTGTATTTGCGAAATGAGAAACAGTTTGCGGAATGAGAATGGTAGATTTGAATTTCATTTCTGTAATGTTGAAGCCAAACTTGATCACCCAAGGAGATGAATCTTAATGTTTCAAAATATTCCAAATCCCTCATGATATCATTGAGGTTGACAAATTGTTGCCATGTTAATGTAATTCCTCTTGATGTATGACCATGAGAATTTTTGAAATGTACGTTTCCATCACGATCAACTCTGATATATTGTAGAGAGTCCAAAATCCAAGTCTTCATGATGTTATGCAAAGTTGCAGATCAGCAATATAAAAATGTCGTTTTATCATATTTTGCTTAGCAATGCGGCTACAAAGAGATTTACTAGTAATCGAGCCGCACTCTTTTCTACTCCCATTGATCATGCACAACAGCTAAATGGAAATTGGGAAGTGGGTGTCACTCAACTTGTTTATAGCAACTGTGTCTATACTTTTGATCATGAGGTGATGACTATTAATATGAGGCGTACAGCTGCTTATCAATGTGAAAAGGGGTGCCGAGTATACATTCCACAGTGGCCAAAGAAAGATCTCTTATCATGTAAAAAGTTTATATATGATTTCTTGAATAAAGCGAGTAAACATATTGTCCAATTTACTCCGCACAATGATGATTATAATTATGTGCATCATGTAGTTGAGAAAGATTGGATTGTTGGTTTAAGTCCAAGTTTAAGAAATGATTTAGGTTACCTCGCTAGCGCCTTAACAAGCTATGATAATTTTAACGTTAATTACCACATAAGTGGTCATAAACAGTTAATATATCGAGAGGAAGCTTATTATGTAGATCTTATTCCAAGAAATGAGAAGACGTTGGTGAAGAAGATTGTGATTAAGCCAAGAAAGACAAACATGACTCCTGAAACATTATTGAAGAAATTTAATTATCTCCTTCGAGTTGATGGTAAACAAGTGGCAACATTGACTTATATTAAATCATCTAATCATATTGCAATAAGCAAATTAAATGATGATGATCTAGTATTAGTTTGTTCAAAAGATTTTCATCAGTTCTTACGACATCGTTCTGCAGCTGTTCATGGAAAATCTGATATGCAACATTTACCATGTGAAAGGTCAAATCAATTTGATACAGAATGGTCCGTATCTTTATACAGAAAGTGTGTAGAGCCTTTAGGTGGTATCTTACATGAAACAAGAGTGTTGATGCCTCGCATTATTACTTCGGTTAAATTGGTTGTAGATTATTTAAATGAAGTGATTAATGAGCAACATATTTCATTTTCTGAAAAAGAAGGTACTTTGTCTCTCACTATAAGTGGAAAAGGTATTGAACTAATTATGGATAAAACTCTAATGGACATTTTGGGTTTTGATCAAAATATCTTTGAAAGTGGTACTGTAACCAAAGCTAGCGCAGACATGTCGCTATCGCGTCGTATTAACTATTTTCAGATATATTCCAATATTGGTGAAGATGTACGTGTGGGAGATGTTGAAGCTCCATTGCTAGCAATGATACCATACCAGCCAAAAAGCTGCAGTATTTTATCTGAGCATACTTTCAAGAAAGTGCATTATACAAAGCTGAAATCAAACTACATCCCACAAATTGATATTGCCATTTATGACGATGCTGGTGCGTTGATTCCTTTTCATAAAGATGCTGTGACAAGTATCACACTCCATTTCCGAATGAAGAGTTAATGCAAAAGTATGCTAATATATTTTTCCAATGTGAATAATATGGAAAGTGAAAATAAGGACTCGTTTCTAATCTACTTGCCCAGTAATGCTTCTATGAATAAATTTCCCAAAAATAAACCATCAGACTATCGAGTAGAATTAAATCGCCCACTGCATTTAGAAGGTGAATGGGAGGTTGGCGTTTCTAGTATTTGCTATGATAGCAATATTCAGAATGTGAATGATTTGGAAGAAATGATATTGACTCCTCGCACCCATGATGGAATAACGATGAATAATGCATTTCAGTTCCCATACAATTTAACATCAGATGGAAAGTGGAACTATGAATGGATTCAGATAAAATCAGATTCTTATGAACCATTTGGGAATGAGAAAATTATTAAGGCATTCAACAGTGGTAATACTTCCATCATGAAGAATAAAAATCAGAAAGCTTATGAGTTTACTATCTATCATTGGAGTGGGAGACAGTTCCTCCGCTTTCATTCTTTTACTAAAGGTCTTACGCTGAGGTTGGATAGTGAATTCTATCCACATCTTGGTTTTGGTCATGACTACATCTAACGTCAATTGCTACTGCAAATGTTAAAAAAGTTTATTCAAATCGAATCAACAAATTTCATTATAGATTTAAAATATTTGATGAAGATGTTGTAGAATGCGAAGAACGCATCATTTTGAAAAAGCGTGGTGTTCAACCTTTATCATTTATTGAGTTAGTAAAACGATGGAATGAGACTGTGGGTAAGAAGTATGGAGAGAAAATTATGGCGGACAAAAATAAGTTGGTTATTCAGAAATATAATGACAAACTTACAGTTTATTTCTCTCCAACCTTGCGTCATTTTGTAAGACATTATACACCTATTATTGGAAGTGGTGTGGTGTATGCTTCTCATGAATATCACACTAAAGCTGATTCAGTTAATGATGAATGGTGGGTGGACATCTATGGCGATCGCATCAAGAAAATTTACCAGTCTTATGAAGAATCTAAAGTTGCTATCAATATAATGCCGCGTCTATATCATACAGTTGAAAGCTTCATTCATATAGTAAATCCTTATATACAACAGAAGTTGAAGCATGTGATGAAAAGTAAATATGATGTAAAGACACACCACATTTCGTTTTCAATTGATAATCAACGCGTTGTTCTGAAACTGGGTGATGACATTCAATGTCAATTGAGTAAAAATTTGAAAAAACTCTTTGGTTTTTCAATGCTACAAACAGTGTTTGCTGCTGCGCATACGATTGGTATAGAAACACCAATGACACTTGATAAACATGAACAGCACCTTTACATTCAAAGTGATTTGATTCTACCTATTTCTGTTGGTGAGAAAAAAGAATACATTTTACGCGATTTCATTCATGATAAAGACGCTTCATATGGAATAGTCGAGAAGATGTTTGAATCTATTTTCTATCATCCCGTCGTCAAACAAACTATACCCTCTATTGCTATCAAAATTACCAATGGTTTACAAGAGTGCATCCACGTGAAAGATACTAAATCCCTCATAACGTTAGTGTTTCGGAAAACAAAGTGAAGTCATTGTGATATGTTTATTGAAATAAAAATATGTATATGAAAAAGTCTTTTCACAGATATAGGGGGAATGGGCTGACTGTAGGCATATATTCACAAGGAAGAAACGATCTCATGCGATACATAAAACAACCATGTATATCTACAAAAAGCAACATCAAAATACTGAGTTAAAGTTGATTATGTCAATACATCTCCTGAATGTGGTAGCGTGAGTTTTATTCTTTTGGGTGGAGGTATGTTTGTGTCAGGATGTCCATGTGGAAGAGATGTGTTATGTCCTATCCAACACCTCTTATCCTCCCATGCTGAAAGTGCTCGTTTCTTGAACGTGTACGTTTTCACAGTATGAACTTGAGATTTTAAGATTGTCATATTGACAAACGTTATAGTTTCATTTTTATAGGCCTTCTTATAGGAGCGATGTTTCATTTTATGAACAATGGATTTTGATATACCTTTAGCACGCTTAATACTATCTGCACATTCTTTTAATTTCATGGAATACATTTTAGGACGGAGGAGAATCATTTCATCTATTTCCTTTCCTGCTGTTTCATCCTTAAAACAACCAAGTTTGGCTTTATTCTGTATGGAATAGAGTGGATGAGTGGGATTGTAGTTAGATGTGTCGAAATATTTTTCTAATGACTTGCCTACTTCATTAAAATTTAAATCTTTTTGAGTGGTAATTCCTAAAAAGAAACTATCTGTATCACCACCCAGCAAGCGAACCTCTTTTACGAGAGGGCATGGTTTTAATATTTTGTAGAAGAGTTGATACATTTCAAGCTTGGAATAATCTAAAACGGCTTGCCCAATATAGATGGGTTTGCACAACTCAACTTCTGATTTAATCATTTTAACACCTACAAGATCCTCATCGATGATGTCTCTATCAATGAAAAGAGGTGATGAGGTCAATTTGTGATATTTTTGTTCATCAACGACTAGTTTGTAATTCATACGTTTTCTAACATCCTCCATGGTCTTTCCGAATAGACTGTTATTCTTATATTTATAAAAATCCTTTTCAAAATTATTTTGGGCGAGTGCACGTTTTTGACTGTTACTATCTATGTAGGGTTTGAGGAAGGCTTTCTGTCTAAATTTGATAATGCGGTGAACTGACTTTAGAAGCATGCCCATTTCTAAATAGAATTTTAATATGCAGAAGTGTACGAGATAATTTTTCTTATCATATTGGGTGAGTAAAAGTTTGCGGCATGGTTTATACCTTGGCTGTCCACACTCTGTTAAGTTATTATGAAATTGTGACATGAATGGTGAAAACATATCTTCAGTCACTTCACCAGATTCAGGTGCGAGTGGGAAATCAGCAGTTTTATTTTTAATGCTATTTGGATAAATCAAATCCACTTCAAAATAATATCCCCAATCACCTTCATCTGGAATCTTCAGTATGTTTGAAGGGTTGGAGTAATACTCAAGCTCATCTTGATTTAACCAACTAAACTCGGAATGAGGTAGTGGTTTAGACAGTGAACTGCCATATAAATTATTTTGGTCATAGTACTTTAGGTGGATATGATCATCACCTACTGTTTCAGATTTTATATGATGTTTATTTACAAATGTGAGACCACCGCGTATTCCGCGCTCAAATATATTATACATCTCCGGCTCTTGTAAGAGATGAATGGTCTCACCAGTCATTTTAAAGGCTGATTTAAAGGACGTGGCTGGTAGACTGACAAAGTGGACAGGATCTAATTTGTCTTCTTCTAATGCCACTCGTCGAAATTCCTGAAAGACATCAGCCAGCAAAATGACATCTAATTCTAAGTAAGCGATCATATAATCGCCAAACGTTTTACAATCAAATTTTAACCATGCCTCTTGAGCATGTTCATAGTCCTCTACTGGACAATCTTCACCCGTCAAATCGTTTTTGAATTTGTCAATGGAATGAAGGGTTGTTTCATTTAGTTTAGACATTGAGCTAAAATACGCATAAGGAAAGACTCCTTTGCGAGTGATTATTTCATCCGTTAAGTTTGGATAGTGTTTCTTCAAAGTTTGACTATGGGGAAGAAACTTGAGATTACGAACGAGAGAAGCTAGTGACGCTGACATGAATTGAAATGAATCTAAAAATTTTATTTCGAAGAAGACTGTCTTATTTTCTTTAGTTTTATCTACTGGTACTTTTGCTGTCATTGCCATGAATTTTTCTCTCGTTTGTGCTATTACATTAAACTGCCACGATTTCATCTGGCTCAACCCTCCTTTTATGAGCATATGACTGTCATAGCTCTTAAATTTATGAAAAATGACGGGTAGTACACGACGTCTCAACCTAAGTGAAAAGTTACATTTGGAGCAGAGTGCGTTTCTAAATTTACCAGTGATGTGATCATGATCACGCACTTTCTTAATTTTATCGTCATCAAACGTTTTATGACATTTAGGACAGGATGTGCAACTTTCAAATTTTTGTTTGTCTTCATCTGACATATGTAGTGACTTACGCTGCAATTGGGAATCATATGATTGTTGAAATTTAGCAGCTTTATCGAGAAATTCTAGAAATTTTGAAATGCAATCTTCACCTTGCCAAGTATGCATTTTGTTTTGTCTATTCCTAAAGTGGTCATGCCATACTTCATAGCAGGATATGGCTGCTGGCTTGTGGATGATATCATCAATGTAGCATTCTATGTCTGCGTAAATGACACGCAGGGGACTTAATTCGTCACCATTATCCCTATGTGAAAATATTTTATCTTTGGGCATGCGTTCCATTTGTAATTTACCTCGCTTGCACCATTCATAGTGAGTTTCAAATTTATCTTTACTCCAAAAGGAGCGGATGCAGCGGTCGCATACAAAATGTTCACCTCTTTTAGAGTGCCCCAAGTGAGTGTACAAGCGAGAGATTTTGGGAATACCACAGTAGTGCCATTCCTCGCTATCATCTTGTTTTACTAATAAGAGGTTGACTACATGTTCATAACAAGTTGAACGTGAATTATAGCGGGCACCCTTCAACCCCTTCTCCCACACGTGAACGACAATTTTAATCTTATTATGTTTTTCGAACGTTTCTACATCTTTGATTTTCATGTTGTTACTATCACAACCTTCAAAGTCTAGTTCATCCTCCCACTGTCTATAGCTATAGGTATGATTTCGATTCGCGTTGATATCATTATAGTGAAGGATGGATAGGACTGCATATTTGAAACACTGTGATTTACAATCGACATTGATGACAGCTTTCTTATTATACAACGTTTTTGGTAGTTTAAATGTACCTCGAGCTGCATGACTTTCTAATAGTGAAATTTTGAATATGGCTGAGTCCACACCATCAAAAATGAGAGCGCTGTCGCGTTGATTGAATTTATCTACATTTGATTTTAAACATTGAATGTGAAAATTTAGCCAAGACTCGCAGTCTACAACTTCGGTTGCGGAAGAGGAAGGAACATGAAACTGTATTCTCTCCGTCACTTGACCCGTTTGAAAATCTATCTTAATATATTTTAGTTTAAGGTAGATGAGCGCCTTCATTCTAAAATTGTCTAAATTGTTGAAGAGCGCTTCGATAATGTTTGAATTTTGAAGGAGCCACTCAGGAAAATCTACTATTTGAGTATTGGACTCCATGCAGTAGTCGCGTACTAAATTATTATGTGAAACATTAATGAGGGAGATGGTAGAGGTACCGTTGGTGTAGTGATCATTTGCATGCGTGTGTTGAAGTCTGTGCGAAGATCGCTGAAAGTGACTATCAAAAGAAAGAGGGCACAAATCGCAAGGAAAGGAGATGTCATCGTCAGAATCAACTTCACCTCCGGAGATTGACGCCGCTTTGCGTTGACACACACGTTGTTTGATGTGTCGAAGGAGACTGTGCTTCCTTGTAAACATATGTCCGCAGTCGGCACATTCCCACTCGTTGCCTTGTCGCGAGAGTCCTGAGCTGGAACTCACATCACCTGAAAGAGAAATCATTCTTTCATCTCTGTTCAAGTCTCAGTGTATTGTTACAACCTACCTTGACTCAACAACTCTAAACTTTCCTCGAGAAGGGAGGGTGTTGGTGATGAAGTTGATGCCTGAAATTGAGGAAGATGCTATTAGCCACACGTTTGAGGGAGATGAGTGAAGAAATTTTCAACTTACCATTTCAACGAAATTATGTTTAAGCTTGATACTTCAACAAGATAGAGACTTCACTCAAATAATACGTCTCAAATTTGGAATTCACTTGTACGCCTCAAATAATAACAGAATTCGCTAGACAACAGTTCACTTATGCGTCTCAAAGACAGAGTGAAATGACACGAATGTCACTTTACATATATACTTTCATATTCATCATTCATTGGCTGTTCATTCTGATTGGTTGCTTGTTGATACTTAAGAATTAGAAAACATTTCAAAGTTATTATTCACAGTCAACATGACAAGCCCTCCGACAACACCAAACACAAAATTCTCTTCTCCATCCTCAACACCAAACGCTCCAACGAAGGTAGAGAAGGTGTTATTACCAGCGGACAACGAAGAGAGTGTATGTGAGAAGGAGTGTCCCGACTTAACAGGCGTGAGGTGGAAGTATCTCCAGTACGATACTGACGATGTGATGGAGATCACCAGCACGAAATTCCTCCACCAATTATGGGAGTGGTACACCCCTAACTCCCAGCCACAAACTATGGAGGAGTGGGAGTATATTGATAAAGTGAGGCTCGCAGTGGAAGAACGATTAAAGCAACTGAACTGTTTTTGCTATCTATGTGAAGCCAGACTCTGGGACGATATTGACGATGAAGACCTTTTGAAATACATGCCATAATAAATTTTTATTTCATATTATCTTTGCTTTCATACTGACGTACTTGAATGGGGCTTCAGTGGATGATTTAACCATGTATACATTTTCATTTGGAAATAGTAGCACGCTTAGTCTAACTTGTAAATCTTAAAACATTTCATATGGACGATGATGATGATAGATGAAATAGTGTCAAATAAAATTAAGATAGCTCACACTTCTGATACAGGGATAGCAATCGACTGCGATCCATGTGTAAAGAGCTTGTTAGACTACGGAAGAGAGAAGTGTGTTATGTTGCGTGTGGCGCGTGAGTGTCCTCCCATTTCATTCCATTCATCAATTCGTCTCATTGATAGAGACAGGTAGAACTCTTGGTTCCCATAACGTATGCAATGGAAAGTTTTAAGCAACCTTCGACAGTTGGCTAAATGTCGCCCTGGCGCGAATGCATACTACGTTGAGACAGAGGCAATCACTTGCAAACATGACGCAGAGAGGTTTAACAAGATTGACCATTGCCGAATGTCCCTTGCGGTATACATAGCTACGGGTTTCACCGCCGCCCTTTACAGGAACGCCGTCGAAAGGAAGTATTACACCGAACTTCATTTGCAACGTTCAAGTTGACTGATAGCAGATTCAACTTAATGATAGTATTCGCCAGTCCGAAGACTGCCCAGGGCAAACCGCGAGGAGGTTCTATCATGTCTTGCCCCATGGTGGCCCTTAAGAGAGCCGATGGTTCGTTCTCGGGGGGTGTGAATTTGACTATTGGCTGGAATAGTCAATGGGTATGACGGTTAGGTTGTCATAGACCCTATACCGCCGAGGTCGTACTGGTGCATCTGGCACCTTTCGGATGCGGGTGGTATTTGTAGTCCACACCTCATCCATCCAAACGATCCTCTTGATCTTCCCCTTCTTCTCATCCTCCTCATCCCACTCGTCGAGGATGACGAACTCGGGAATGGCGTTGTCTTCATCGGTGAAGACGGGAATGTTGTCGGCAGATGTCGCTTCCATCGTGACTTCAAATTGAATGAGAAGCGCTACAATCTTCTGGCTTATATAGGGTTTTCAACAATGAATTGCTCAACAGCGAATCAGAATGCTTCAGGGATAGCAATCGACTGCATAATGTTCAAGTTGACTGATAGCAGATTCAACTTAATGATAGTATTCGCCAGTCCGAAGACTGCCCAGGGCAAACCGCGTGGAGGTTCTATCATGTCTTGCCCCATGGTGGCCCTTAAGAGAGCCGATGGTTCATTCTCGGGAGTAACGTCATCTTACACCCTACCAATTCTGCTGAGAGAGTCTTTGACTCTCTCTTTGGTAGCACTGTCGACTTCCACACTAACTGGTACATGGCTAAAAGGTGGAATGTAGCGCCATTCCGTTGGATTGACAGCAGTTGCTGTCATCGGATTGCCAATCCGAGCAAGATTATTAAAAACTCTGTCTTGCTCCTCTAGCCTGACAAACTCCTCAAATAAATTTCGCGGCCTTAACTGCGGTCCGCGAGGAGAGCTGACTTGACTGTTCGGCGTCTGCATGATTGAAATGAAATGAAATGAGAGGCAGTGGTTTATATACCCCTCTAACGCGACGCAACGTTCAAGTTGACTGATAGCAGATTCAACTTAATGATAGTATTCGCCAGTCCGAAGACTGCCCAGGGCAAACCGCGTGGAGGTTCTATCATGTCTTGCCCCTAGGTGGCCCTTAAGAGAGCCGATGGTTCGTTCTCGGGAGTGTCGTGATGGGGTGGTGAAGGCGGGCAAAGATCTGCAATGAAAATGATATGTATTAGAATAGGATATACTATCTTATTTACTTTTTCACTTACCAAGTTAGTCATCCTTTGGCAGTCTCGCGCGTTTCCGAATCGAAAATTTGTGGAGATGGCCGCGCATTCGTAGGCTGGCGTGGAGGCATTTTTTCGTCGGATGGCCGTTATAACATAGGATGGACTCGTCCAGATTTTGATTGACGAGTACTTCGCCGGCCAAATGATTATCCCGAATAGGGATGTGAAGCTCAAACAAACGATCCTCATTCAAACGATTCCACTCATCCCTCATGCGCTCCAACTTCTCAAACGCCTGTCTCTCATCACCCCGCCGAGCCACAGTCCTCTCCAACACAACATTCCTCGCTCTCAACACACTCATCTCCTTCATCATCTCCTCAAACTTCGCTTCTGCATCTCTCATTCTTCTCTCCGCAGCACTCGCCCTCTTCTCACACTCATCATTCTTCTCTTCCAACTCTCGCGTCTTTTTCTTCAAATCAGTCACACTACGCCTCATTCTAATATTTTCATCCGCTACCTCCTTCGACTTCAGTTCCTTCTTTTTCAACTCATCCAACTCCTTCACAACTTCATCCTTCACTTTCTTCAAACTCTCATACTTATTAACCAACAAATCATGCGCCATCTGCTGCGAAACATGCCTCTTCTCTTCATCCTTCAACCACCTCGCCGACTGCACACGAATCCCACCACTCTTCACTTTTGGGGAAGATGAGCTCTTCGGGGGTCGGTGATGACGATGTTTGACACCTCCAACGACGAAGAGCTCAACTTCCTCACACGCTTCCTCACACGCTCCCTATCTAAATCCACATCATCCTCATCATCACTCTCAAGCACTCTCTTTCGCTCAATCTCACCCTCCAACGACGCAACCGCTCTCGCCAACTCATCATTCTCAACAACATTCTCAACAACATTCTCAGCCTTACCCTCTCGCTCGATCGTCAACATTCGCTCCCTCTCTTCCACAATCAACTGCGTAAATCTCAAATCAGTCACTAAACCACCACTACAGTCAGCATGCGCTCTGTAAAAACGCGCCTCATCCTCATCACCCTTCAGCACTCTACACTTCACGCACGCAACCCTATTCAAGATAATCATGTGGCCGGTGCCCGCCTTCTTGACATGACCTTCGGCGTCCGCACTGCGATTAACTCGCCCACATGAGCACATTTTGATGTGATATTTACGATTTTTGTCGTTAGCCATGTTAGATTTTATTGTTAACTGTAAGATAATGAAATTTGTATAAGTTTGGAATCATGTAGTACAGTCATATTCCTAAAGAGTGTAGTGAGTGGCACTCGATCCCGTCGACAGCCCGAAGGCCTTGTACTGATCACTAGGGAAGTGAGATCTTCCCCGATACCCGCTCTTTACAGCTGAAGACATCATTGTCACTGCCCCGAAGTGGTAACAGGAACGCCGAGTCAAAGGTAGTGATCAGTAGCTGGGATCTAACCCCTCAAAGCTGCCTTAGACTTAGTTAAATTTCAAATCTGATAGCAGATTTGAACTCAGGATACTTGAAAACCTTAGTCTATATGTTAAAACTTTGAAAAAACTGAAAATTAAGAATTTTTAAAAAATTTCGCTTTTTACTACTCATACTACTTTTAAAAAATTTTATCAGTAGTAAAGACACTATCAAACTCTATCATACAAACTTTAAAGTAAGAAGATAGCTTGCTTACTTCAAAAGATAGAGTCCTTTGAAACACCCGATATCGGGAGCTCAGAGCGACGACCGTCGCTTACCTCGTCTTTCGATGAAGTGATCAGACTTACGTTGTCGGGGGTTTATATATGCTTGGAAGAAAACTTAAAAATTTTTAACTTAAAGTTAAAAATTAAACTCTATCTCCGAAAGTATTCATCGTAGCGACATGCGGTTTGTTGCAAACGATTCGTCTCATCATTCTCTATCATATGACACCTGAACCATTCTCATATGACCACGGGAAGTTGGTCCGTCAGCACATGTCCATGTAACATGCCACAAGTGAAAAAAATCCTAAGTGTGAGAGCTCCAGTGTGGTGAAAATTTTGAAAAATTTAAAACTTCCGAATTTTGACCTGGGACCGACACCAAAACATTTTTCATCAAATTTCACTGACCTCCCCCCCTCCCCCCCCCTCGTTCAGAGAAATTTGATGAAAAATGTTTTGGTGACGGTCCCAGGTCGAAATTCCACACTTTGGAAAATTTTCAAATTTTTACCCATACAAAGCCACTCTGACACTTAGGATTTTTTCAGGTGAGCGAGCTCCGACCTAAAATCTTGTAACCGCTCTAACTTTTGAACGAAGACAGATATGAACAAGCCGATTCTTTCACTGAATTTGTCTCACTCTTAGCTTTCAAACGAGCTATAACACGACAAAATCCGTCCACTAGAAGCCAAGATCGAAGCTAGCTGTCCAGAGGGGGGGGGAGGTCAGTGAAATTTGATGAAAAATGTTTTGGTGACGGTCCCAGGTCGAAATTCCACACTTTGGAAAATTTTCAAAATTTTACCCATACAAAGCCACTCTGACACTTAGGATTTTTTCAGGTGAGCGAGCTCCGACCTAACATCTTGTAACCGCTCTAACTTTTGAACGAAGACAGATATGAACAAGCCGTTTCTTTCACTGAATTTTTCTCACTCTTAGCTTTCAAACGAGCTACCCAGTGGAAAATGCGACATCGAAATTACGTCGTTTCGAGATTTCTTTCTCGAAAACAGGGAAAGAACATAAAAGTATGTGGAATGTGCAAACAAACCCCCTAATGATTGAACATCTTAATATTTTTAGATTTTAACCGGTAAAACCCAAATTTGAGCAGTACGTTTTTAGCCAGAAAATTGTCATACAATTCGATATCGATCATGCAATATAGATTCTACTTTGATTTAAACTGATCAATGGTTTTGTTGTAAAATGAGTTGTAATATCTATACATTTATCCATATCAATGCATGAGTCTTTTCGAATAAACGCCACCTGAAAAGCAGTCACCTTCACATACAATCGCATAGTCGCTGAGATAATAAATTTCAATATATATTTTTGAGGTATTTCTGATGTTCTCATTCGGTGTAAAATGTTATGTGAGATGAATGATATTATGCGATTTGGTATGTTATTATGAAAATCATTTCCGCTTGTCGCAAAACGTTAGCGTTTCAGAATAATTGTGGATAAAATAAAAAAATTAAAAAATTAGAAGTTGATATATTATTGTTTATGTACGTCAAGTTTTTAACATGATTATTGACAGAAATTTGATTTTGCGAAAATACGGTAACCGGTATGGGTCACTTGATGGGCCTGATAATGCTGCCTACAGTTCGCTCCTTATGTTTTAGAATGAGCGAAAAGCATAAATCTATGTATTTGTGTAATGTTGTTAAACTTGTTAGAAAGTGGGGAGACATTGTATTAATTTAGTAAGGCATGCAAGCCTCAACTTACAGCATATCGGATGTGAAGGGATAGGCCCATGTAGGCTCATGACGTGTATGTAAAGTAATGTTGAACTAATTGGAAGGGGAAGAATAAAGATTAAATCTAACAAGTCATGTATGAGTGATAGAATTTTGGATGCATAATCTAGGATGGACCGTTTTTTGAGTTGTGACTCGAAATATCTTGCATCTCCAAATATCATTTTCCAGGATTACCTGTATGTTTGCGGTCTATCTGAAGCAGAAGAGAAATTTGTTGAAGATAAGAATTAACACGTAGATGACACAAATTTACTTCCACAAATTATTACATGACCTGAAAAGCTAATAGAAGATATTTTCTGTTCATGCGATTAGTATTTTAGTTTCTATAATCGTAATAATCGTTAAAATAGTAATGAAAATTAAAGATTTTTAGCGGATTTATATAGCTTTGGTCACATGTCTCCATGTGCCTCTATTCACCAAGCTGTAAAGTTTGGCAGTAAATGTCGAGCAGTTATGCCGTGAGATCAGAAACGGGGAGAATGACCCGAAATTTACCCCGATACCGAGCGGTTTGACCTTGAAGTCTTTAAGATATGGGAGCAGTGTTTCGATTCGCGCGTGTTTACACGCGCGCGCGTTTTTTTGACAATTTGCGCGTGTAAGCGTGTTTTTTTCAATTTTTATCCATTTTGCGCGTTTTTTAAGTTTTCGACTTCTATTTTTAATTTTTGATAATAGAAAACTTTGGTTCTAAAATATCAAAATCAAGATATCAAAATTTCAAATTACATGCAGTTTCTAGATAAGCCACATGTATAGCCTATCAAAGATCATTTAGGTTCATTAACATCTCACTCAATGGATAGCCTATAGGCCCACTGCTCGTATGCATCTACCACTTAAGGCACGTGTGTATTTGACTTGTCCTGAAAAATGCCAAAGCTCTTACTATCTGATCTGCAAATTTAAGCTTTGTTAAAATTCGTTTTATCAAATATTAGCGATCATAGTTGCCATTTTGGCTTATTTGTAAGGAAATACATGTGCGCGTGTTTTTCGACCTTGCGCGTTTTTTTACCCTACGCCAAGAATCGCAACACTGTATGGGAGTAAGTACCAGAAATTTTCGTGTACGTCAGATACAGCACGTAGACTTTTGACAATCCGTTACATTGCGCCTTTGTTAGATGTTATGCAAGATGTAGGCCCCACCGTATACTGCGAACTTATGAGCAGCTTATCAATTGTACTTGTATCCTGCTACTTTCCGATAGGCCCTATTTACCTAAAATTCCGGTGTATTACCTTTTTACTGAAGTGTGACGGAGGGGATTATGCTAATAAGAGGATTGTAAGAGAAGTATATGGCTCCTGAATATTTCTTAGTTTTCATGAAGGTGCCGGTATTTTAAATGTGACCTATTATTATAGACTATATATAGAAACTAAATTTGCTTTAATAAGTACCGGTATCTGTAACCTGTTGATGTTCGGTTGCTTTTGAACATAAAAGACGATATTTCCGTAGTATGCAGGGTTTAGGCCTACCCAATATATAATCTTCTATAATCATTAGTTTTTACGGTGTTAGTAATAGACATACGTGATGTAGGCCTATGAGTAGGCCTATACCGGTATATACATACCCTGGTTATGTAGATAGATGTGTTGGTGACTATATTAGGCCAAAGTACGTATCAAACAAAGGAAGGCCCTCTTCGCGTATAATGCAAATGCGTGTGGCAAAATTGAGAACTTGTGAAAGTGACCGACTTTTAATGGTGAATTTATTGATGTAGGCATATACCGTACCGTAGGGAGGTTGGGGTAATTTGGACACATGATGCGAAAGTTCCAGGCTCACATTTTTAACGCAACCTAAACAAATTCCAATTGTAGAATAAATTTGTGCATCTGCGTAGCTTTATTAATCATAGTTGTTATTAATCTATCACGCAGAGAAACACCAGAAAGAAATATTGAAGTGTTAATTTTCAAAACCCACAAAAATTGAGCTTGCAAAAACTTCTTTCTCATTGTACAAATTTGATATGCAGCCAAGCTAAGTACTACTGTCTCATCGTCATTGATATAGAGTTCATGAATCCGTATTTCATTATTCATGTATTTCGTTTAGGCTACTTTAAAAATAATGAAGAGTATTCAAAATGGGGTAGTTTCGATATACTGAGTTTTGCACCGTGGGGTAATTTGGATAGATAACATTTTCGACTTAAAACAAAGAATCAGTCACTGTTCACGGAACATATGCCAAAAGTTACTCGGATTACATGTCACGCCCTGGAGTTTATGGAGACAATCCAGAAGTTGCAGCGCTGAGTACAGTGTATGGAATCTTTCTAAAGGTGCTCGTCGGACCGATGAATGAAGAGCACGGAGATTCATTGTACAATCGAGAAAAGATGTCATCCGGTATCACCATTTTGCATTATGATCAGGAAAGAAAACATTATGACCTCTTCAAACGACAATCAGCAAATTTGCGCGGACCTACACAAGAAAAGGAAAATGTCAACACATGGAACGAAAGCATGGAGTGCGAAAGTACGTGATCGGGGATTGGGTTTCGATCATGTATGATACACAGTGGTATGCGGGTGAAATTACCAATACACTGGACGAGGAACTTCAGGTGAAATGTATGCAAGTGATCGGAAATGGTTCGGGTGTCAAGTGGCCGCTGCACGATGATGTCCACTGGCATCCAAAGACGGATGTTCTTTGCCGGATTCAACCACCAGTGCCAGTGTCAAATCGGGGGCTTCGGTTGCTTCAAAGTGACAAGGAATTCATTCTCATGAACCTATCTGAATGGTCCTAACTCTCGACTGTGCCGGCTTCGAATGTCAATTTGCCTACCCTTCATAATTAATCTCATCCCTTACGTCGAGAAAATTCTTCTCTGCTTATTTGCTTCATATTAGCGCACACAGATTTTTGTGTCTTAGACCATTATGTTTTTACATAGGCCTTAGGCTTAGTCTATAAGCTCATTCAATTGAACAGTTTTGTAGATTTTTTACACACTTCCGATATCATGGAAGATTTTTGAAAGAGTGTGATTACTGATAACTATAAGCTTATTTTGACTTGCGATTGCGATGTAATGTTGTAAGTAAGACATCATGTACAAGTTTGACATGCTAAACCGTCTAACCAGGTCAAGATCATTTTGAACTAATCACACATGTGGTTTGTTTACCGAGTTTAACCCTTAACAGGCCGAGGTCGGTCAAAACGACCGACCTAGCACAACTTATTGCTGTGACGAGTTTAACCATCGCCTGAAATTGACGCCACGTTACTTTTATTCTTTCACTTCGAGCATGCAGAATATGCTATTGGAACACTGATTGGCCAATCATCTGGCGCGTATGTGATAACTTGTCTCACACCTGATCAAGACATTGCCTGCTAAATGAATCATTTCGACTGTCATGTCGTCGAGACCTGCACGACGGGCGCGCGTAGAAGCTATTGAGCGGATGCAGAATGACAACTGGCAAGCAGAAGATGAAATTGAAGCCGACTTAGATTCAGAAGCAAGCCTGGCAGACGATATTGGTGACTATGAAGGCCAAAGCTTTGGTCAAGGCGACGCTGTTCCACATGAGAATGTGATCTCAAGCAGTGATGATGACGATCAGTCCATCTCTGACACAGAAATCTACGTTGACAAAAATGGCAACCGTTGGAATGCTGAGCCTCAAATTATCAGAGGTAGACGTGATGCCGCGAATGTGTTGCGGCAAAGACCGGGACCGACGAGATCTGCTCACAAAGACTCTTTATTTGAGACTTGGTCGCTTTTCTTTCATGAACCCATACTGAGACATGTACTCGAGTGCACTAGATTGAAAATGATGCGCGATGAAGAAGACGCTGACAAGATTACGATGGACGGTCTTCTGGCGTTTATATCTATCTTTTATTTCCGAGGAGCTAATATGGACAAAAAACTGACAGTTGACGATCTCTGGTCCGAGGATACGGCTGACTTTTACAATGCAGCAATGTCGAGGAATGATTTCAAGAAGTGGCTAAAGTATATACGCTTTGACGACGCCGAAACGCGGGCATCTCGCAGAAGCATCGACTCTTTCGCGCCTTTCGTTTCGTGTTCGATTCTTGGAATGACAGACTGAACGATTTCTTCACGGCTAGTGACTCTCTAACGATTGATGAACAACTGATTTCTTCTCGAACCAGATCACCTCACAGAATTTATAACCCGAAGAAACCTGGCAAATACGGTGACATGTATCGCTGGATTTATGACTCGAAATTTCGATGTGTACAAAGGCAACCCTGACGAGACGCCCTATGGATCCATAAAGTGCAGACGCTCACAAGAGTGCAAACAAAGCCAATAGTCTGGTTTTGGATCTCTGTGCTCCTTTCTTCGGGTCAGGTCGAAACGTGACCGGAGACCGATTTTTTTTACTGCTGTCGACACCGTCGAGACTCTTCTAGATCATCGATTGACTTTCCTTGGCACTTTGATGGCCAACAAACGGGACATACCTCCAGTTTTGAAAGCCAGCTATGAAGTTGGAGCTACCAAGGCTGTGTTTGGTGGAAAAGACAATCGCCTTACCATGATATCATATCAGGTGAAGCCCTCAAGAAAGTTGTACATGCTGTCTTCTTCTCATCGTAACATCACCTTCAGCGATGATCAATCGAAACCCAATCTCATTTTGGATTACAACATTTCGAAGAGTGACGTAGATACAAGATGAATATCTTGGGCACATGTGTCTGAAAATTTCAGCTCATACCTGGACAGGAAAGGTCGGAGTAAAAATGTTCAGGAGTTATCTTAACCCACCACCACCTTGAGGGTTAATCTGTGATGCATTTCAGGTAACCAGTCGAAATCGATGAAGTTAATCGTTAAGTCAACTTCTGTTTTTTCGGACTCAACTTATGAATGTTCCGACGCAAATAAAAAGATATAAATGATCTTATTGTTTTACTTCACGCATGTATTGTTGCCTGTATTTTATAAGTTAACCGTAAATATGTTGGCGTTTACAAGTTTTTGGCTATTTTGTACTTTCAGACCAAAGCATGTGTGTAGGACACTTGTCAGTTTTTAGATGTGGTTGCGAGCTCTACATGTAAGTCAAGTAACCTGTTGTAAATAATGGCTTTAGAGCAAATCAATATACATGTAAAACTGTGATTGAGGAACAATGTGTTTTCTCTAACGCACTTTCTATCGAGCTTAATTTTTACGGTGCCCCACATAACTGAAGCTTAATAGAGAACTGTTGCCTCAAAGTTGATGGTGTTGAGAGTCTGCCAAATCTTTATATCAGTTCGGTAAATGTCCGACTTTTATTTCACGGATAATGTCTTCATCTCAATAAATGTTAGTTCGTAGGACATTTTAGTGTTTGTAACATAATTCCTTCTGTCTTAATTGAATTATTTCCCTTGTAGATGAAGTACATATTATTCTTTCATTCTGATGAACAAGTGGCATTAATTGATGAAACGGATGTCAATTTCATGGAGTATTCATATTGTGAAGATGAGTGGAAATGGGAAATAAAGGCATTCTGGTCAAAGCCATATATGATGACGCTATATATGAAGCTTCTGTATTGATGGCCGTTGTAGACGACAACGATGACTGTTTTGATCTCTTACGAAGACTACAAAGTATTATAGACAGGGAGAAATTAAAAGGCTGCAAAGCTAATTGAATATCTCGGTACGAGGATTAAATATGGACGATTGAATATTCAACCACTTGAGGTAAGTGCCATGCTTGAATCAGTTGATCTGACCCATTAGATATGTTGTAGCAGGTAAAGATGAGCGATCCAATCCGAAACTCGACCCGAACCCTAAAGCTCGGTTAAAGTCGGGTCGGATCTGGTCGAATTACGTCTTTTATCATTAATCCCAAAAAACGAAAAACGACCTGGGGTATTTTCGGGTTGGAGCATACAGATTTTGGAAAATTTTCAGAACTTACATATATGTTATATGGTGCTTGTTTACTTGTTTCTGATGTGAATTTGAAACTTACTATCTATTGAGTTGATTGACATGAATCGTTTTTCAAACGGTTGTAATTTTTGAATATTTGTGATAGTCTATCCTTACCAGACAAACGCAAGATACTGTAGTGACAGGAAACGAACACACAATGACAAAAGCAGTGTTGCTCATACAGTCACGCACAACGTATACAATCCAATTATAGCAACTCAATTGAAGCTTTTGCTCGAGGGATGATATGAGGTCAAATGACTTTGGACTGACTCATCTGACTGAATACAATTTAGATGTTCCATAATGAAGTGAGAGGGACCACATGACTGAGGCAAAGGATCAGCATAGATGTGCAAAGAGGGAATGCAGCGGCAATCTTAGGTGCTTCATTTAAACATTTAGATGTTCTGTTGGAAGAACGCTTTGATGTCAAGTGACTCAGCAAATAATAAGTTCTCATGGATATCCGATCAGAAACAATTACAATCTTAAAAAGAAAGTACAACGTGATCTTGTGACAATGAATGCGCGTGTCAGTACTGATTACTCTCAAAGGTCTTAATATGAATTGTACCGTAAATTTCTTATTTCTGAACGAATTTTATTCTTCGCATAAACAAAATAAACACCATTTTCAACCTCTTTGCTGTCCATCTCAGATAAGAATGAGGAATGATGTCCGGTACCTCACTAATAATGAGATTGTAAGGTCGTGCATGAGCCAATAGCAGTGGCGGCTCGTGACATTTGGTCCAGGTGGGGCACAAACATGAAATTCTTACATAATCATATGTAACAGTCTAAAAGGATATTATTTTGCAAATATGAAGCATTGAATATGTTGATTGTATGTTATACATGTGTAAGCCTGTTACTGCATTTAGTTACACGGTTGATCTCGTGTACCGAATCGACGGGTATTGTATGCTGATTCATGGATTGATCGCTGGTGGCTGGTGCTAACCTCACATCACCTCTGTCAGGAAATGGGAATCACAAGGCAATGTCTTTGCTCTGACGTTTAGGCCATAGGCCCATAGGCCTATACATCTTGAAGCGTTCTCATAATTCGTTGGATAGTGATACTATGTTGTAAGCTAGGTTGCCTAGTTAATTATCATGTTTATAACGACTTTGAATGATAATATACTTTTTTATAAGTTTTTTTCAAACTGCTTTACCTAAAATGAGTAACCTAGAAGGGGATAAAGAGTTTATTGAAAGTAGCTACTTGCAATGCATTCACAGTTTAATGTTCGGTTTTATACTTGAATATTGAAACTAGCATACCGTTAACCAAAAACAGAAGGAAATAGAGCCACCATGCTTCTGGTTGTTACATACGTTAGTTGTTAGTTCATCTTCAGTTCCGGAAAGATTCATTGAAAATCGTAGTGGGGCTGTATATGAAGCTTCAAGATCTCTATTCTAGATATTCGTATAAGTGAAGTGCATCGTATATCATGTGTGTCATACTGTGTAGTTATTGAAATTGATTTTCTAGGATTTTTTTGGCCATTACTTTTGAAAGTGAATTTGGGGACTCACTTGTCCAAGAGCCGCTCGATCAATAGCTAAGCTCAGGTTTTTTAAGGAGTTTTAGGGACCCGAATCGGGTCCCTACAATTGAAAATCGGGTCTCTAGAATCACCTAGCGCTCAACGGACCTCTAATTACAAGAAACGGGTCACTGCACGTCCCTACCGGGTCCCTAGCATTTCCTTAAAAAAAATCCCTGGTTAACCTCAATAATTAATTTCAGTGAACTTTTTTAACATACTGACAACGACTACTTTAGGCGAAGTAATTTCCTGGTATTCAGTCAATTTATTGAATTAAGAGCAGAACATGGAACACCCGACGGCATTCATGAAAGATACGAATGACATTATTTTAGCCTTTATGATGTTTGCGCACTATATGATGGAAAGCAATTTGTAGGATGCACCCTCATCAGTAATTTTATTGTCTTGATTGTGTGCCGCGTGAACTAAATTTAGTGTTTCTGCCACGATGTTAAGCTGTTTGTGCATCAAAAATCTCGTTGATTTATCGCCGTTATGGTATGCTTCGGGTTAATTAAATCATTTTCTCAAGTATAATAGTATACATATTGTCATTTTCAGTAATTTCATACAACATTGTAATGAAGTCAGTGCTGCAAACACCAATACTAATTGTTCTTTATCGATCTATATTATCTTTTTCAGAAGTGGTCTCAGCAAGGAAATATGTCACACTTCATGAAGTGGATCATCGAATCAGACGCTACCTCCAAGACGCAAAGGCTCGAATCAACAGAAAGAGGATAATTGCTGAAGATATCCATGAAGACCCAAACAGAAGAAAAAGAATGCGTTTGTGTTATGAATCCGAAAGTGATTGACATAATATTTAGAACGGTTGAGAAGATAGAAGAGTCAAATTTCGGTTAACAGCTCGTTAACATCTAAGATTTTTCTATATTGTGCAATATTTCACCCAAGAGATATAGTAGTCAACTGTTGAGGATTTTTTTTCTTATTGTTTTCCCGATCCTTGCTTGATTAGATCCTTTTCCTGTGGTAATGCCATTTTTATATCGAATCTCTAAGTTTTATACGTGATTTCAACTTTATTGCAGAATCGTGATTACAGCCAACTATTATCCACTTTTTAATTCTACACTATTCCTGTAATAGTTCCGTTTTTATACTGAATCTCATAGTTTTATACGTGATTTGACTCGTGATCCAAAGAACCCCTATCTTCGACATTTTTTCTGAATTTGCTCAAGAGCAATTTTTATGAAAAGTGGTCAAAATTATCAAATTTTTCATTATTACGGAAAGTGAATCTATGACGCATTGTTCATCATGTGTCCAAATTTTATACGTATCCGTTTTAGAAATACCAAAATTATGTTTGGAAGTAGTTAATTTTAGTTGAATTAAAAAAGGCTCTCCCGTAAAATATTAGTTTTGATAATTTCGAGAGTACTTCCCTGTTTAAATGGCTTATGACCTTTTTTCTAGGCAAGCAATTAAGTCAATTTTTATAAATTATAGATAGAGATCCACTGAAACGAAATTGTGCATAAATCAATTTTGATGAAAAAGTCTAAGATAGGTGTTCTTTGGATCACGTGTCATTTCAACATTATTGCCGAATTGTGATTACAGCCAACTGTTATTTTTTTTCTGGTTTATCATTCAGTTTTCAATTCTCCACTGTTTCTTTAGCAGTTCCGTTTCTATACTGAATCTCATAGTTTTATGAGTGATTTTTAGACACTATTTTACTTACATTACACATGTTAATACAATAGCTAATCGTTAGGACTCTATTTTACCGATCCCTTCTTAATTCTATCCTGGTAATGCCATTTTTCTACCGAATCTCTGATTTTTATACCAATCATCACTCGAATTTTTATGCGTAGTCATGACGCCATTTAACTTTAATTGCAGAATTGTGGTTACAGCAATCAACTGTTGATGCTTTTCTAGCTGTTTTTTCAATCCTGTTTCTGTGGTAATGCTTTTTCATACTGAAGCTCTGAGTTTACTAGAGATTTATGTTACCATTAACTTGTATTTGAAGCTTACAATAAAAATTTTTATACCATCTAGTGACTTTCTAACTATTCAAAGGAAATCGCATTTAGATTGACCTCGAATTTAGACAAAAAGTAGAACTAAATCATGATGAAAACGAGCTCGTATTGACGTCGAATTCCCGTCAACCGTTCAGACCTCGAATCTAACTGAATTTTCGAGTTCGATTCTAGCTCGCATTTCCCACTGGGTATAGCACGACAAAATCCGTCCACTAGAAGCCAAGATCGAAGCTAGCTGTCCAGAGGGGGGGGGAGGTCAGTGAAATTTGATGAAAAATGTTTTGGTGACGGTCCCAGGTCGAAATTCCACACTTTGGAAAATTTTCAAAATTTTACCCATACAAAGCCACTCTGACACTTAGGATTTTTTCAGGTGAGCGAGCTCCGACCTAAAATCTTGTAACCGCTCTAACTTTTGAACGACTGGTCCGATTGACTCGCAACAAAAAATGTTGTCAACCAGTTTTTTCTCCTCTTTCCAATGCAACTCGAACGAACAAAATCCGTTCACTAGAACCAAAGTTAGAAGAGGGGGGGGAGGTCAGTGAAATTTGATGAAAAATGTTTTGGTGACGGTCCCAGGTCGAAATTCCACACTTTGGAAAATTTTCAAAATTTTACCCATACAAAGCCACTCTAACACTTAGGATTTTTTCAGGTGAGCTACGACAGTCCACCCCTCCCAACCTGGCCGGCACACCACGCCAACCTGGCCGGCACACCACGCCAACCTAGACACCACATCACCGCGCGCTACACGACGGTCGACCAGACGGGGGGGGACGTCAGACCCGAAGCACCACGGCGGCCGACCACGACACGCTGCCGGTCCAGAGGGGGGGGACGTCAGCGATGGCGGCCATCTTGCGCTATCCAGAAGTGGAGTTTTACTTACTACTGATAACACTGTATTTGATCAGTTAATGGTGAAGAATCCTTCATTACTTCGACATTTAAACCTGAAAGGGCGTGTTTCAGACGCACTTGCGTACCTAGCGGTAACAGTTGCTGAGTTGATAAGACAACTTCATCAAATACCAACAATGTGAATACTCAAATAACCTAAGCGAATGGCATTATCAGACAAAGCATTGCAACTAAAATAGTCACACAGATGTAAATAGTTCCCTTCTCAAGCTGATTGTAGTAAGAATGTTGACTGCACTAAAAGTCTTGGGTTTCACCCGACCAAGGTTTGAACCCAGGTGTCCCGGATGCAGAGCGAACACTCTACCACAAGGCCACTGCGTCGGTTGAAAAGTCAGTGTGTACATGTAGTACAAAAACTGACATTATCTTGTTGATACGTTGAAAAAACTCAATAAACATAAAGGATGAGAAATGTTCCATAAAGATGAGAAGAATTGCACCGATTGAGTGATACTTTTAGAACACAAACTGTGACCAATATTTCCTTCTACCTTTATTTTCTTGTGTATGCATTTCCAGACTTTGTCTTCATTGTATGACGCAGAGAATATATGAAGTAGCAGACTGATAGGAACCTTAAATGTGATTAGCTAATTTTTGAAAGCATCATTGGGCAACATCAGGATATGGATGCAAAGAGCAAACGAAGAAAACCGTTTCTAAATTAATGCAGCAAATGAATTAGTCTGTTCGATCTTGGAACGATAAAATTCGATCTTCAAAAGTCTACACAAGTTTCTATCATTGACGAATAATTGCTAAAAAAATTATCAAGGGTATTATCACCGATAGTACACTGTTGTTATCAGGAATTCTGATTCAGTCGCTACTCCTCCACAGATATCTTGGACGGGGATGACCTAGCCATACGACAGATAGAGCGTTGTAATGCATTTAATCCAGATATCCTTCCTGCCGACTTCCATTGAGCCTGTCGGGGTTCGACCTTGAGACCAAAGGAACGCTAGGACAGTCACACTAGGGTTGGAACCGGCCTGGGCCGGGCCAGCTGCCAGAAAAAGTCGGCCGGGCCGGCGTTATCAAAACCGGTCGGAACTAAGCGATCGTTTCTGTAATCTACTAATTAAGACTGGCAGTCTGTTCAACTTAGACTAGGGCTGTACAAATTACCGTAACATTGCCGAGGCGGTAACTTGCCGAAGATTACCGTCATTTATGCGGTACGGCAATTTATGGAAAATATAGCCTATCTTTCAAAGATGATGCAGCTCGCCGGGTATGCTTCCGAAGTAATTCATGTATGTCTTACAATAGCTATTTGTCAGTTGGGCCTATCCTAAAATTACACCGCCCTATTTAAAAGTCTTTAATTCGTTGACTTCGTCGTTATTGCTTTCCGTAGCTATAGATATTATGTAATTCGGCCTGGAGCTGATAAGAATTTGAAATATTTTATTCGATTCTAGGCCTATTTCAGTTTTTATTAAATCCATTGTTACTCTTCTCTATATTCGTTTTAGTATCTTAAAAGCGGCTGTAGATGTAGGGCCAGGGATTAGACTTTCACCTAATTCATCAAATGAACAAAATAGACTAATTTTGATAAAAACATGTTTCTAATATATTGCAGCATATTGTACAAACAGGACTACATAAAAAATTACAAACACAACAAGACTGGAAATGGTATGAGATATCAGCACCGATCGATAAAAAAGATTTTTACAAAATGTGGCAGAATTTTCGGGTAACAAAATACTTCTCTTTCAGCAAGCAAATCGTTGTAAAACTCAAAATGTATGTAGATCTCAATGATTACCAGTATATGTACAAAGAATCCTACATGATATACTGCTGTACATAAAATGAAGAAATCTTTTCTATTCGGACTTGCATTCGTCGGCGTTTATAAAAGTAAAAAATGGATACAAGCTACCATTTTTTAACATTCGACTGATCATGAAATTAAGTAATAATATTGCGCAGATTCATAGAGTTTTGACTGGTAAAATTGCAAGTTTCTGTTATTAATGTTGATGTATCGCCTATTTGGTCATACGTGTTCTTCAAAAAATGAACTTTACCGGTATACCGATACCGGGTAGGACTATAAGTGTGCCAATTCAGGATCTTTTCATGAACTGAAACTTTTGTTGCGACTGTAGCATACCAGTCAGTCCATGGGTTAGACACAGGGAAATTGACGAATTAATACAAGAGGAGGCAGCTCGAATTGTAGTTAAACAATTCATTGGTGCCCAAATATCTAAAATATGTAAGAAAAACGTTTTAAAGTGGTAGCTGAGGGGTAGTTATCATCCATTTTATATTTTTGTTTTAGACAATGGAAAATAACTCTTTATCCGTTATTCTTTATAATCTATACTGTCGTCATGCTTATTATTAGCGCAATTATCAATTTTTCGCCAGATAGAGCCTATAGAAATCTTATTGTCTTCATTATTTTCTTGGATATTTATATTATAAATGACAATTTAGAATGAATGTGGCGAGACCACAGGAAAATTGATGATGTGCTAAATTCATGATGAATCTAAAGTTCATAGCACAAATTCCAATTCTAAGAAAATAGGGATGATCCGTAAGACTTAGGTAAGACATCACTTTTTGGAAGTGGCCATTGTTACTACCCGGCCGCAACTAAAACGCACTCCAGGCTATTGCTCCTCTAATAGTTGTAATCACAGGTCAATTTTCTGCTGGAGTCATAATCTCTACATGCATTCAAACAGAGAGGCGTATTAAAAAATAGCGTAAGAGTAAATTTGATATATAAATGGGCTCGATTTCTGATAGTCTTAATTTAAAGGTAAATTAACAGATTCATAGTGAAACTAATGGTCTAGAAATTAAAGACAACATGCCAGCCAAACTACCTGGAAACTTCCAGTCACTGAATTTAAGAAAATCTCAAAATTTCAGAAATCGGGAAAATCGAATTGGTCCCGCCACTGCTTTGTATAGCCTACCTTATCTGGAGTTTTCAACGTTCATTCGTTCATCCATTTTCATGGACCTACATCCGCCTGCCATTCCTCAGTCTTTGAAACTTAGGCTACTCTCGTACATGTAAATATCACCTTCCACCAAAATTCTCTCCACGTGCACTTCTTTCATTTTTAATGTTTTCTCAATCTCTTTGTACTCGCAACAAGCGGTCAGCGTTTTCTCGTGCAGGCCTCGCTCACCTTTTGTGTACCGTTTATATGACAATTCCTTACTCTACATCTTAAGTAGCCCTGTGGGGGATGAAACTCTGTTATTCAGAGTAAGGAAGTAGGCCCCCCCTAAAAAGTAATGGGTGTTCGTTGGATTTCCCGAGCGGTAGAATAGTTTTTTCATTCCAAACTTCGCTTTGTGTCCCGCTATACCTTAAAATTATTCTTCTGCTAAAATTCAGAAATAAAACAATTTCTGATGCTGCCATCTTCATCGCTGAAAAGCCGAAAGCCTCCACCATAAACCAACTTTTCTTTAGTTCCCACAAGTTTTCTCTTTGAATTTTATTTCTTAATTTTGCTGCTTTCATTTCTTTGATTGTGTACGCATGTTTGAGTTCAATTATCTTCAAAGCACAACTGTCTGTCTATGCATGTAGATATTCATAGAAATATATTTCAATTCATTCATTAACCTATCCATGCCTTGTAGAGTGCTTAAATTAGCAATTTTATAACGATGTCTCCTATTAACATTAGAAAGCAATTCAAAAGTGACAGAAATTTTTGGGATTTCTCTCAAAGCTCTGAGCTCATCAAATTTTTGAAGAAATCAGTAATCGGTTATTGATGGATGGTAATGCAACACAGCATCGCAGTCGTGCTGTCAATGATCTCACGGATAATGCTGGAATCTGGATATTGTGCTGACCCAGTAAATTGAAAAACTAAGTGATATCCTGAAGTAACTGTTACCTGCTGTTAACCTACTGTAATATGCAATATCAGAGCCACAATGCAATAAGAATTCTGGGTACTTCTATTCTTCCCCCCCCCACATTGCTGCTGTTGACACCCGGAAGTGTTGCATCGTCAAGGATCTTCACTTGCTCCTACCTCTTCTCAGTGACGTGGCATAGCATTGAGTGTGTAAAACTCCTCTTATTTGACTTGTAGAACATTTACATCCTCAGAATTAGACAACTGTTCGTCATTATTTTGTCTGTAGACAACAATCACACGAAGTTCATGATCACAGCTTTACCTTGTATTCTAACTGAGTATCCAAGGTACCAATCCTTTATCCCACGGTTCAAGTAAGACTTCTCAGTCGTGCTGTAGTGTCATTCAGTGACAGATCAAGTCTACTCTAAACCCAATGTGACTAAGTTCGATGAAATTTCATGAATTTGGAAAACTTGAAAAATGTGTAGGGGGGAAGAATAGAAACACCGAATTCTGTATCAGAATGTTGTCATGAGTCGTTGCTTTGACTTGCTTCGCCTAACTTCATTTTGCCTTACTTTGTCTGAAAACCGCAAAATGAATCAATCGTCACAGAACTACAGATCCACATAGCTGAGGATATTTCTTATTCACATTCAAAAAATTACTCAAATGGGACATGTACTTTCTGAATCAGATGCGATGACCTCAAGTGTAGTGACACCAGCAGATTGATATGACTTCGTTTGTTCGACGCATTCTGAACAGACAGCAGATGAAGTCGACAAATTCGCTCATTCATGACGAAGTCC
Organism: Prostheceraeus crozeri; assembly: GCA_907163375.1. Taxonomy (NCBI): domain Eukaryota; kingdom Metazoa; phylum Platyhelminthes; order Polycladida; family Euryleptidae; genus Prostheceraeus; species Prostheceraeus crozeri. The sequence continues at coordinate 38,412 of CAJQUW010016208.1, forward strand.
ACATCCCTTGCGCTTTTAATGCACAAAACTTATCTTAAAAAAGGTGTCGTAGGAATCGAGGGAATTGAAATTGCAGTCTATGAGACGAAGATGGAGAGAGAACAATGCGCAAACCAATGCATGCGTCGAACACATAAAGTCAGATCAAGCTGCTGATATCACTGCACTTCGGTTGCCGTCTCCACAGAATTAGATTCATCTGCGTCTTCGGTTTCCGAGAAAGGAAGAATTGTATCTAACCAAAATATCGAAATGGCGCATCACAGAATTAGACAGCTTGCTCCTCCTCGAATGGATAATTCGTGTATCGTTTGCTGGAAATCGTTGGAAATGGAAAACAATAGACTGTCAGCCATAGAAATTGATAACAACAAAACCTCCAGAATGAAAGTAAAGCTTCATGCAATACACAATAGTGGCACAAAAATCGCACGCATTTTCACTTAGATACACTTGTCAACGACTGCATCATTGGGTTAGAATCAGTCGCATGTGCAATTATAAGCTTTTCATTGGTTCTTCATGCCCCAACTTAGTTCCCCCGAATGTGCCGTGACCTTAAGTCAATTTCCATTCTAGCGAACTTCAGATAAACAGTCTATTTCTATGCTGTCAGCAGAGGACACCAGAGCCAGTGAGAGATGCGTGCGTGCTGTGATGTCACTTCGCACACACCAAACACATATCGATGCCTGGGTTCGATTCAATGTATGCACTACAAACTTAGCAATGCCGAGGAGAGGATGTGAAATCATCAAGTGAACTAATTTTCCTACGCCTGCTACTTTGTTTAATAATGATCGGAAGGGCCAATACTATGGAGTAAACTTGTGCGCAATGATCTGAATTCTTCGAATCTGAAGGAATCATGGCAATCGAAGCACTTTGCTGGAACTCACATTAATCCGCAAGTGACGCATGACTTTTTGTCCTATCTCCGTAAGGCATTATGAATTCCCTTTTGCCCACCTAATAGGTTCCTCGATGTGCCGTCAATTTCGTATTAATCAAACTTCTAGCAAACCGAAGCAGATAAACAAAATATTTTATTCTGTGATTGTCTCTAATTCAGAAAGTATTCGTCCGATTTGCACAATGTTTTGAAAGTGGGTAGCAAATTTGTCCAACTGGAGACATCTGGCGTTTTGTGACTATATATTTCTTGTTTTACAGCCTTTAAACAAGTTTGAAGACGAGGCGGAGACGACCCATACATAGGTACCAATCATTTCTATCTTCTATATTTTCTAAAATCTACTTATTCATTGTACATTCCGCATTATCAGCTTAGCCGGCGTAACAACCACTGCCCAAAATAGTAAAATCCGAATACTCAATTTAATGAACGCAGTGGCGGGCGCGATTCGATTTTCATGCGATTCCTAATCGTGCAACTCAGCGCACCATTAATTGAAAATCGTGCGATTCTGAATATCTTTAGATTCAGTGATAAGAAGTTCACAGTTAATTTAGCTTGCATTATTTTTGATATCTAAACCATTTTTCATTAAAGGTTTGATAATATCCATTGACACCTCTATTACACTATTTAGACTCAAATTACAACTACCCTGATAAGTAATGCGATACTCTATTTGTAAATGCTTGTGGAAACATCATAATAAATCAGAACACATAAACAGTTGCAAACAAGGCATGAACAGTACTAATAATCTATTTATAAGATTCTACTGCAAATCTGCCATCATAGAAGTACTGGAAGTGCATCATGTACATGTACATGTACTGTGAAGTATATTATAAATACTTTTATTTCCCTATTTTGGTTCTTTTGGTCTTTGTTAATCATATTGTGTCGAACATGGCCGTAGGAGGTAAGTATTTGCCGTCTCTTCCATCAGTCCTGAAATAAGCATAATTATGCATCAATTAAATCAAGCTATTAAACTTCTAACGACTGCAAAACATGGTAGCCTTTGACACTGCGCTCTGCCCTACAGGGGTTCGTAAGTTCGGCCAGGAAGGGTCCAAACTAGCTTAAAATATCCAGAACTGTCTCTCTAAAATCTTTATGATTATCAGCCGCACTACAAAGCCAGGATAAATAAACACAGAGTATCCCGGTGTGCAGTCATTTAGCTTGCTCAGGCATTCCTGATATCTTCAGCTACTTTGCTACCAAGGAATTTTCGTGCTTAAGACATAAATAGCTCAAGTTTGAGGACATCTTTCGATTCTTCGTCCAGGTGATTCCTTAACAGGTTGTGTTCATAGTATGCATGCTAAATGAAAATCAGGCATTAATACGCATAGTTATGATATAATAGGGACCTACTATCCTTGACTGCATTGACAACATGTGTGATTCGCATAAATCGTGTACTTGGTGTAAACGAACGTGTTTAACGTTATAATATAAATTAATGCATATTTGCGGTATGGAATGGAAGCCCATGGGTATGGAGAACTCCCATAGAGGTTTCCCACGGCAACTCTGTATGATCTCAGGAACGAACACCCGCACATTGCAAAAATCTCAAACGATGAAAGAGTAAATAGAAACATTGTTTCACATCCAACCAAATTTCATTGAGAAGTCACATTACCAAAAAAATCGCTTGATTCCTGGTCATTCAAGAATCGCGCGATAGATTCCTTCGCAGCAACTTAACTGCTCCCCCAACTGAATTAACATAATGTGAAATTCGCAGAATTCGACATGAGTTACCTTCATTCAATTATTTACAAATCTTCACACCGAATCTGTAGACCGTCATTTAAGCATCGACCGCATAGAAGGCACTGGACGTCGAAGCACATGATAAGCATCATACTTTGACCAATAAGCATCATAATTTTGAGTCACTACCTTCAACTTGCCTACTTCAGATATGTATCGTGTGACTGACACACTGGTGAATTATACGTGCCCAAATTTTTTCTTGATTAACTTTCAATACTACTTTGACAAACAAACATTATTATTTCGAGTTACGTACTTTCAACGTACTTCCTTCAGATATGAATAATTTTAGAATTCTTTGTGGCAATTATTTGATTGAAGTCTTCTAAAACCACCACTTAAATAAGGTAAAACTTTCATTAGTCAACCTGCTCAAAAAAGTCCTCGTACAAAACGTTTTTGCTCTTTTCCCACAGCGATTTCTAGGAATAAGTTGACGCTCCTTTTTTGGCATAATTAAAGCACATGTCCGAAGCTTTCCTTCAAACACATGACTTTTCAAAGGTGCCTACTTCACAGCTCCTGACTGCATATCAACAGCATCGAAAATTTGAAATATTGCTGGGACAGATAGCAATTCACGATGGTGCAAAAGCGGTTAAGAAATATCCAAAAATACGGTCTGTAGAACTATTAGAAAATCAAGTACTTTTTGGGATTTTCAAGATTGCAGACATCAAAATTGCTAATTTTCATATTTGGCATTCTTGAAGTTATGAATCAGGTAAAATTCAGAAATTTTAGTGGTTTTTTGGAGTGATTATTGTCTTTTGCATTTTGTGGCCTACTGCCAATGTTCAACACGCCATTCAATTGGTCTTCGTTTATAACTAAAAAATGTCTTTCACTTTTTGTTTCATGCACGGTTTTTGGCACAAAAATTCATTTGATATTCAAAAACACCATTTTTGCATATTCACACGAAAAATACATTTTTTGGATTGCTGTACAGCAAAGAAATACAGCATATACATGTATTTTAGCAGACTTTTAATGTCAAGAGAATTCAGACGCATTGACATCAGAGCTAGGTCGACATATGTAGCTATCACAACTTCTTCTGTCATCACATCGACGCCTCACAATTCAGATTGACTGCATCAATTCAATCGAAACTTTACATGCAAAATAATTAACTGATCTTAATTCAAAATCAAAGGTAGCTTAACTAATGCTCATTAATATTGTATCATTTTTCATGAAAATACCGTATTTTCTCTAAAAGTGATCACAATTCGTCATCACATCGAAGGTTACTTATCGTGATCTCCTAACCAAGAAATGCTCAATGGATCTAATATTCTACTGATAAATAGCCTGCTCGAAGACTAATCCATAATAGCATAATTGGATTTGTCATTCGACCTTTTGACTTTGCTCTATGCTTTAAAAATACCGCAAACTGTCATCATATCGACGCCGTCGATATTGTGATTTTCAGAGTCGATGTGATGATGGAAATTTAAGTCGTTATTTTATCTACACTGCTTGACATGATATCCTTGGAAGATACTTGATGTACCAACGACGCAAATGTCCTGTAAGTGTATCGACTGGAAAAGTAAGGTGCCGATTGCCCTGTTTCTACATCTACACCTTGCAAGCAGATCCCGTGCATCAATTTATCTTTCAATCAACGAGTCGCTACTTTCAAAGGACAAAGTGACAAAAGAACCGGATTATTGATCACACTGTACCGGTTCAGAAGATTTTTGCAGATAATGTGAAGGAGGCATCAGAGTCTGAGAATAGCATAATAAGATGTGAATAACTGAAAGCACCGAAGAGAACAGCAACTGTCATAACAGCGGGTATTGATGATTTAACTATACGAGTATCTTGTGGCATTCGAAATTTTCACTAAGCTACTAATTTATTTTAATACAATGCATGTAACTGATATCTATATAAAGATCGATTTCATTTAAAAAGTCTCACATAGCCTACATTAGGTCCTAGGCCATAGGAATCTCTTCAAGCATACAAGTAGACCTAGACCTAGATAGAGCTAATTTTATCAAATTTCCATTGAAATTTAATAAAGGACACAACATAAACTATAATTATTCCTGCGATAATAATACTCTGCGAATATCTTTTTCATGCTGCACTTAAAAGCCAGAGACCTAGTTTTGGATTTTGTCAATCACTTCAGCTGCATTATGATACTATGGATCAAATGCCACTGCTATGGTGCCTATCATATAATGATCACGATGATGTGATCGCAAAATAGTAAAGTAGGTTAGTAGGCCTATCTTAAATGGCATGTATGAAACATGATAATGAGATTAAGTTTGCGTATTGTACACTATGGCATATAATGTTGATAAATAGCATTTATGATTAGATAATTTCTTTTGTGCGTCTGTTCGGCCTACATGTACATGTCTTCTGTGTCTGTTTTTGGAGATGCCTAGACCATTCATGGAAGCAGATGTCTCATCAAGGACACTTAAAATCAAGTCTTTATTGATTCTTTATCATCACATTATCAACAGAAATTGTTAATAATCTCGTCAGAAGAGCTGTGATGAGTTTTATACGTTGAATGATGTGTAAGCCTCTCACGACTCCGCCTTACAAAGTAATCACACTAAAAACGATCCGTGAGACATAGGTTGCTAAGACAAACCTTCAACAAAACGTAAAATCCAACCATAAAGCAAGCGAAAATTTCTCCTAAACCAACTATAAATAAATTCTATAAACTAATAACCCAAAACTTATTTTCATTCTAAATTAATTTTTGCATAAACCGCATGATAGAAGGCTACAATTCGAAGTCGATGTGGTCAAAATTGATCCCTGCTATACCCCAGTCATAGCACTTATTCATGGATATCCATACTCATCCTAAACTAAAACTTGCATCAAACTATAGCTTTAAAACTTAAACTTTAAAAATATATAACTGTCAAAAGAATCTCAACATAGTGTACCGGTACGACAACTCCCTTAAATCCTAAGACTTAATCAGTCATTGAAATTAATTGGATATGCACTATTAATTCATTATCAAGCATAATTCTACGTAAGTGATGAGACCAATGGACATAGCTGTGCCCCCTCTATTTGACATTCATGATATTCTGGTTAATTATTTCAAGGAGGCCTGTTCTGGGCCTACTCCAATTTACGATGTTATAGGTTGAATATAAGAGAAAAACCATGAAGTATGCAAGTAAATACATTCATGCTGTTTTCAGCTATCAACTCTTGTTATACGGTAGAATCAGCATGATAGCTGGAAGCATGGAAGCAGTTTCGAAAATTGAATTTTGAATTATTTCTATTGCAGGTTATTTAGGCCTGCTTGCTTTGCACCTTAGGTCTACATTGTCAGCTTACTGAATTCATCATGGATACTGTGAGATTTTAAAGTGTGAGTACATGTCGTCATCGGAACACTGATGTAAAAACATTAATAACAAATGCATGTAAAGATGTATATTAACCATCGGTCATCACATCGACGCCCTCATATCAAAAACTCGGATACAGATCTCCTAATAGTAATTATATTGTGGTTTAGCACGCATAATGTACCTTGCAAGAACCAAATACAACTATCAAGAGTAAAAGAAATAAAATTTTCGAGAATTTTTTGAGTGGACAAATAGGGGACCTCTATTCTTGGATTTTACCATGAATTTTGCAGATCTGAGACCATCGATTGATATCATTGCATTTGCAAGTAAACGTGGAAGCTACTGGTAATGACACTATTATTGTGCGTTATTTAGCTATGGTACAATGTGGAAAAAAAGAAAGCAACAATGTTTCCCGTAATGATGATATCTGTATCTATGCATGTGAAGAAATTTTAGAAGTCTCAGTTGGCGTATATCTCCATGTGTATTCATAGCATTGCTGCCCAGTCAATTTCAATTACGCATAATAGTATTAACATAGATTTTTTCGGGCAACAATATAGGACATTTTTAGGCGCTTACGCGCCCTCAAATGTCCTACATTGATGCCCTCAAAAATCCATGTTAGTGTTTGATGTCAACAGATATGCTAACAATGTAGGAATGCCATATGAGATTTCATGTTAAGTAATGTTCAAATCAGAGGCCGCGTTAGTGGCCTCTGATTTGTACATTACTTGCCGAGAAATCTCATGTGGTATTTCCATTTTCTACTTATATACATCTACATCTATCCATAGACTTCCTGCACAAGAACATTCGTCTACAATTTAGAAGTCTATGATCTTAGCAGTAACTTCTATGTTACAAGTATTGAAAAATGACGGCCGGGTAATGCACATTCTACAATGTACAAACTGCCATTATTCGATATTGTTACACCATAGATTTAGAAATATAAGTAGACAAAGTCACTGTAAGGAAATATATAGTTATTCTGAGCGACATTATATCTCAAATTGTTTTGTCAAATGACTGTGAATGGTTAGCATGTCGAGAGAGATGTTTGAGCCGTCATGTCATCGGCATGTGAGAAGTCTGCATGAAACAAACTTATACTGCCGAAAGGTTTACGGCTCCACGATCTTAGGGAATCTGACGGCTGAGGGAAAGCTTCGGTCATGTGCTACCAACAACTGTACTAGAAGAGATGTCAGCCTATTACTCGAACTTGTAAAAAATTGCTTTTAAAAACGAGTAAAAAATTTGTTCAAGGACTTTTTGAACAGTGTTCAGTACCAAAGAATAATTGACAATATGAAATTCCAGCTTTAGTATGCATGTCAATTCTAACCAAAACAAGGGACGAGCCGGCGAAGCTCCGGCGCCGAGTTCATGCTCACTAGTGCCTAATTATCCTCTTCACAAAATAGAGTTTCTTCATACTACTGGTATCAGTAGAATAATTCCTACCCTTTTTTATTAATATATATATTGTAAAATGCTCTTACGTTAATTATTCCGAATTGAAAGAAAAGTTTCCAGTCTCTATAATTTGATCATGTACATTAAATTTCAAATGAGTAGGAGGCAAAGAATTGGATTTCAACTTTGCACGAAGAGAATTATTTTTGAGGTTCTGAACAATTTAACACCAATACAAATATAAAGCACCATCACATTTCATTAAAACCTATTTGTAAAACGATAAAACATGTTTCTCGACACGTCTGAATAATTTGTATGATATGATTCGAGTAACAACACTTCAGGACACAATGCCGGTTTCATAAAAATCAAAACGTCGAGAAATGTAGCTTTACATGTACGAAGCTCGGCCTCAGAAATAGTGCGAGTAAAATACATGCAGTGAAAAAAACAGTTAAAGGCATTTCTCCGATTCAGCACGTTGCCTGTACTTGAATATTAACAGAATTGAATTAATAACGGAGCTCAATTTCCCAGCAACTCTTTTTTCAGTAAAATTCTTAACAAATATGCCATAGCAATATCAGTCAATCCTATCAAAAACGCACTTTAACGGAAATTCTTGAACACTGCTTTATTACAGAGTTTATTAACTGTAAATCACTGTTTTAATACAAAGTTTCAAAATTATAATTTTCAAAATATTCTTAGCAGAAATATGCGATAAAGCTGACAAAGCTTTATAGCTCACAATTTTCGTTGCATTTCAAATAGCTCAATTCAAAGCGAAGAAGAGTCTGGACAATCTTCGTGGGAATGCTTTGATCAAATAAAGTTGTCATTGTCTGCCGAGTCCTTCGTAATGTTTGGTTAACCATTCGTCAGGTCATCAAAAGTAAGACAGCAAATTCCCTAAAGTTTTTGGTCGATAAGTTCTTGAATTAAAAGTGTGAAAATCATGCGGGCCTTCGACGTCCAGCGCCTTCAAACGGTCAATGTTAACAGGGTCTTAAAATTTGGTTCTGTGCCATCGATCGTTAGAAGGCCCGTCGGATTTTTCACACTTTTTATTTGAGAAATCATCGACCAAAACTAATAAAAACGTGCATCTTATACAGATGATGGAAATGTCACAAAATTAGTTTCGCAGCATCAAAGCATTGAACAAGTTTGTCTTGCAATCCATTAGGGATGACGATTAAACAGCACAACGGGAGTAAATTTCAATCGACAATTAGGTATTCGCTGGGCGAAGAAATGTTGACGAGATTGAACACATATAAAATTTTGAAAACGTTACAAGTCATGACAGGAAGTTGAAGAAAGTACCAGGATCACTGAGAGTCAGTGAATGAAAATTGCTACATATAGCTTATGAAGTCGATGACACGGCGGCGACGTTGAAGGGTTGGAAATCTGAGGATTAGTAGAAGGTCTTCGTAGGACTGGTGCCATCAGTATCAAGAATGACCCCATTTAACGAAGTTCCGAGGGATTGAAAGTATTCCACCGATATGTACAAATTCCTGTAGTAGAGAGACATGTAAGAATGGACTATGATAGTCCTTTATTGTCAAGGGTTGTTCATGAATGAAGATATCATAGCAAAAATCCTACACAATTGAAAGTAAGTCATGTACATGTACATGGACATACAATTTTTGACGTGGTGAATGACTATTGTATTATTGGAAGTCCTTCAATATGGACCAGGCAGCTATCATCTCCCTACGTGGAGAAATTAAATGCATTCTGAATGCATTTAGTGCTGAATGCATTGATAATAATAATGAATACCCAAAATAATACATTCACGAATGCATTCGGCAATACGTTCTGAATGCATTAAGTGCTGAATACATCACCCAAAATAATGCGTTCCAGAAGGCATCCAGAACACAATGTTGAAATGACTCTGCAAAGTACATGTACATGTAGATTCAATGATAGTTCGTGCAATATAGATTTTAGATATAACTGTGACCCACGATGCATCATATAAAGACAACACAATTACATAGCATTTATATTAAAAAAAGCTTGACAATACAGACAAGGAAGGAGAAGAGAAGAAGAAAATTAGCCGTCTGGAGACATAGGGTGGTATATTCTTTGCGGTAACATTCTTTGCAAAGTTGGATTTGTCAGAAACTGTTTGATCCAGTAGGCCTACTAAACTCGATCCATGAAAGAGTCCTACATGTGTCATAGAGATCTGAGACTGCCTTCTACGAAACATTTTTTCAGCTTGGTCCTATACTCAATGAGACTTTTCAATCTTAATTGGACTTAATTGCAAATTCTTTCTTTTGTCTTCAAACTGTTATAAAGCAATGCAGGCACCATTTGCTGATATTTTTCTAGCGTCATTGATAAGGTATTGAATAGCAGTTCTCAGGATCGTCACTTCTGCGTCCGGAAATTTTTATTTGTCCTATTGCTGAAAAATAAGGATAAGACCATTTTTATATGCGTTATGTAAAATCTTGGGCGTAGAAAGGGGAAATTAATTGACTGTGGTACCTGATTAGCACAAAATTATTTCTAGTTACGAATTGTATAATTAATAATGATACTACTGATGTTCGATGCCGTAATCGTTGTTATAAGCTCGCATATGCGATAAGAGGTTGCACACTCAACAAAGCCCCTATTTTCAAGGTAAATCATTGCGACGACCTCATTGCAATTCAATGTAAATTCGAATATCACGTTTCGGGTGGAAGCCAGCCAACGAGAGCTCAGTTTGTGACGTCACATGCGAGTCCTAATCGTCGTCAGCATAATCTTCCCGATATCTGCATCTAAGTTACTCGTGTTCCTAGTGCTATGATTCCTTTCGATTTCTTGCGATTTCCGTAGCCAAGATGTTCAATAACTGCACTGTAAACAGTAGGGCATTAATTTAGGCACAAAGTCGAAATAAAACAGATCCCGAACTTCTAAAAATGGTCGAGATCTCGTGATTGAATTCACTAGTCCAGATAAGAAGGGTTTATATATCGGGGTTTTATAAGCACAATATTGAAAAAATGAGATCTGAGATAAAACCATTTTACTTCGGAATGACAAGTTTTCAAATTTCTAATGCATTGAAGAAAGAGTTCAGTGGCATATGTAAGAAAAAAAGAGTCAAGAAAATCTGGGCCTCATTTTATAGTCATGTTGCTTGTGTGTCGCTCCTAATATATAATCCGGCCACAAGGGATGATTCACAATCAGAGTCAACTGAGGTAATTCTAAAAGAATAGCGTTACTGCTTATTGGCTTTGTCATATAAGTAGAAGAGAAGAACGCTGACTAAATTTAGTTGCTGCAGCTAGCTATGGCGTAGGCGCTGTCACATCTGAATTCCCAATGAATGAGAGAGGTGTTCTTGGATGAAGAAATTCCCGACCAATACATTCTCCACAAAGACTGCTCGTATTTTTCGATTGTAACAAGCACATGATTTTGGTGTAGGATTCAGATCTCAAAATCATCCATTGGACTGTATGCGATAAAATTCAAATTTTGATTTTTTTAAGTAGTATGATTGGTAGAATTTTTGCAAATTTCAGAAAATTAATTCCTCAGATGATTTGTTTGCATTTTCGAGTAATACAAACTATTTCATGTTATATGGTGTAATTAAAAACAGTTCTGACCAGCTGTCCTCGAGAATAAATTTTGAATTCTATAATCAAGCAGTAATATAAACTGAAATTTTTTTTTTAAAGAAGCCAAGCAAAAATATTAACACAAACTATGACAAAATTGAATTTTTAAGTGACATTCACGGTAATAAATGATCATTTGCATATCAAAAACTTCATCCCGATGTTCCTCCTTCTAGCAAAGTTCACTGTGGTGTATAATCATAGATTTTGTAGACCTGTATTCTTATGTCAATATTGCATATTGCTGTTATTAACTTTATCAATAGTTGCTGATCACTCAACTAATGAAAATTAAAATAAATTACTATTGTGAAATACAAATCCGGGATTCCGGTATTTAGGCAAATTTGGGGTTGTCGGGATCCCGGGATATACGTTAAAAATTCGGTAATAATTTCTATCTCAGAAATGTAAATACTCTTGTCTTCGAAGTTTGACTGCAATCACATAAGTCTGTGGCCGAATCGTCCGCGGTCAGCTTTCATGTACGGTTTACATCAATTGATGTCATTCCATTTTTATTTGTCTGATGATTTATAGGGCATAACACCCATTATCCCATCATACTCTAGGACGTCATTCGATTTCGGAACGTTTCTTATGACGACATTGTCTTCAAATTTCATTGCTTTTACTACAAATCGATTGTTATTCAACTTGTGCATTCCAAATTCCTCTTTAATTCCTTCTATAGTTTGGGCACATCAAGAAACTTATTAATCTAGCAAGTCGTTGCTGTCGAACCAATTCAGCTAATTTCAGAATATTTTTTTAAGGTTTCCTACATTTGCACTGCTCCTGAAAGGAAAACACGCTTCTGCGCAAGTTCTTCTATGTACATTGAACAGCTAGACTAAAGGAAGTAGGTATAATTGCTAACGATGACGTCCCATAGCGAATCTCGCACAGCTGTTAGGCAATTTATAAATGAAATAAGGGGTGTTCGTTAACTTCGACGCGGTTTTTAGATAATTATTTCATAAGTTTCTAGCGCCCTGAAGTTTTCCCCTATGAATGAAATATACTTCCCAGACTGTGTCTTTCGTATGTGACCCCTACTAGCAAAATAAAAGCAAAATGATCAGGTAGAATTTCTTTTAAACAAAAACAAGACACTTTGGCTTTTTTTATTCACTATCATATTCCTGAGATTCAATTTCCGTCAGGAGAAGTTCACTATCTTCTCTGAAGGAATCACTAGAATCCTGCGGATCACAAATGCTGCACCTGCACCGATGCTGTGAGATTTTGCATCGCCAAGACGGATGAATTTTTGTGCCATTATTGTTGGCAATCTGATGAAGTCTGGCCGGAATCTCATGGATAAGTCGCACGCACAACTCCACGGAGACATTGTCCCACGCAGACTGAATCCTTTCTTTACACTCATCATCAGACCCAGGTAATGGCCAATCATTGAAGACGACGTTAACCAGATGGCGTCATATTCGTTCAATTGGTCATAAGTCATCCATCTTTGAAGGGGCATACCATTCATGCTCCTTCTCACGAAGACGTGTCCGAAAAAAGTTCGGAAAATGCTGCTCTTTAAACTTCTTTAAACTTTCTTCTTCACGCTTTCTTCAGCTGTGTCTGGACGAGACCAGACAATATCATGGTGTTCCATTGAGGGAATAACTGCTTGAAGTTGTCCATGTTGTCCATCAGAAGAGCTCTGTATAAATTGCCATCCACCGAGTGTGAGAGGAAAACAAGATTGGAGAGCTCATTGACCGACAGACCTCCCCAGACATGCCATCTTCTTGCATACTGTTCTTTATCCATCGATGGAACCTCAGAGGCCCTATGGGCTCGCAGACGCTTGTTTTGTCGGTTCACACCCCCTGAGTCCAGCTCCCACATCTTCTCATCAGTGAAGAGGCATCTTTCCCAGAACTCTACGGGTTCGTCCTTAAAGCGATCAGCAAAGGCCGAACGATTTTCAATGTGAAACGTTTTTAAGGCGCCCACATATCCGTAGCGAAGAGATTTCAAACCATTTCGCTTAAACTCATTTGAGATTGTTGACCTGCTGATGGTCTGATCGCGCTGCTCTTTGACTAATCTTTGAATGGTGGAGATCGAATATTGTTGATTCTCGATGATCTGGTGATCGTTTCTGGTGATCGTGATGGTCTTCCTCCACCTTTTCCCCTTCTGTCCACAATCTCTTCCAACTCCCTGTTCCACATGTTTCTTATTACACCTTCCGTAACATTCCAACCATCAATCTGAAGCAAGTTTTTCTTTATGATTGAAGATGACATCACTTGCGATCGATAGTGGTGTACCAATACATGAACAACATTCCTTTCAGTAGCCGAAATCGGTGATCGAGGTAATGTTGATGTAGGAAACGTCATCGCGTGAATGACAGCAGATAGACATGATTCATTTAATTAAAAATTAGATATCTATGTTAACGATATTGATCGCTAACTCGATGATGCCGACGAGACTTGACATCAATGGCATAGTTTTCATTCAAGTCTTCGCAATAGACACTTAGACGCTGAAAAATAATGTCTCGAAATCCGCGTCGAAGTTAATGGAAATATGTATTATTCACAGCACTCACTATTGCATAACATCAGTTCGCTGCTTTGAGATACGGTGCCATAAGATTGAGCCATTACTGCCAATCTGCATAATGCGAAAGCAATTATTCTCAAGTGTGATAAGCTTGCCTTCTATGTTGTGCTAAAAATTTTCAGTAGATAAGCATTCTTCTATTTCAAAAAGACAACTTGAATCATAGAGTAGGGGTCTACAGGTAGAGTATCGACTCAAAAAGTATCTGCATACAGTGAAAAATTTTATATCGAAAGATTCAGTTTTTTGCGGAGATTGCGTTCCCGTGGTCCAAAATATTATTTGAGCAGTTTTGAAAAAGCTGAATTTTTGCCAATTTATGTAGCCTACTACCGAGATGACTCCCCTTCATAAGTAGTATGAAACAAGTTGGATATCAAAAGGAATGAATATTTGGTAATAGGCACCCTAACTAGGCGGAAATTAAGCTAATTATCAAGGGAATTTCATGAATTGTATTACAATGGAAGTCTTCATGAAAAAGTTGCGACATTATTCGTGCTTTATTGGCTAAAATTTCAAGTTTTTAATTCAATTTTCACCGGAATGATTTTGTGATTCACTAAATTCATGTTTCATTTCTTTAATTTGAATAGTGATGTGGACCCATTTACATCTTTTTAAGTCAATTGAATTCATTGTCTTTGATTATGTGATTTTGCTCTTCCAGTGGCAGGTTGCCTGTGATATGATCACGCTTTCGAAAATACTCTTGAGGTTGAGCATGAAAGTAATAGGAACCCATCGAATTGCTAATCCAACAAACATTAAATCTCCAAGGCTGTCACGACACTGAGAATCTGTAAAATACCATCATTCCTTCTGCATTACTATCATAAGAACTCAATTCCTTGGCAATTTCTTCAAAACTGCAAAAAAATTTGCATATCTCACATTTGATGACAATTTCCAACTGTACATCCCCTTCGAGTTCATTTAATGAAATCGAAAGTGTATACACATTGGGGATTCAATAAATATGGAGTTACCACTCTACCTAATGTCCTTATTCAATGACTTGAATCATTCGGTGTCGGCGCATGTAGTATACTACATGCAATCACTATAGTGATTGCAAGACCAAGCAGGAATTGGTATTTTTGATCCTTATCCACAAGTCTCAGTGGGTGCACATAGATGCATTGTATACAATACATGTGCATTATTGATTGCTGATATATGTGAGAATCTGACATTTTCAGTATTGCAATCTTGAATAATATCCATGACTGAAGTCACCACGTGCATTTTTAGACGCGCGTGAATGCTTTGCTTGCATTTTATAGTTCCATATGATCAAGATATTTGACACATAATTGTGACTTTTAAAACACATGATAGCTCCTTCACAGCACACTTTATGATAAGTGAATCAGCTTATTAACACCGATGACGTCGAACTGATTTGTCTATTCACATCCCATAATAAGAAGGCTACTGGCTCTCTCTCTCTCTCTCTCTCTCTCTCTCTCTATACACTATTCCTCGATAGCTGTACTGACATGAAGCCGAAGAGAAAGGAACGGAGTCAAGAGAATATGCAAGAGGCACTAGAAGATGCCAACGAACAGTTCGCACAGAGTCAGTGTTCAAGCAGAGAAATAGCGATAAGTAAGTCATAAAATTATCTAGATCGGGGGTGTCAACCACATTAATTCAACCACAGCTTTAATGGAGGCTGTGGCCGATGGGTCTACCATCCGTAATGTTACCAGATAAATATGATGCATTTAGTCCTCGTGCTACTAGGGTATAATGTACAGTGCATATATATTTTGTTTAAATGCTTTAGTTTACATGAAATAGTGAGCTTCTTCCAAATGAAATGACATTAGGGCGTATTACAAATCTCGTAGGCCTATTACAAATTCTCAACTATTGATTGGTTGAGGCTACACAGTTTATATCTAGTTTCCTTAAGAAAACGACGATCTAAACGTAGATATTAAACAATAGCATCAAAATTTTGTCACATATTGTCACATCCTATGTCACATGGAATTATTCTCAATAGACCTAAGTCTGAGCATTTTTTAGCTTGCTGAAGCAACGTATAGCCTAATAAGTATATTTTAAATTAATAATTTCTTACTGTGTCATCAGCTCTGAAGATGCTTTGTGCAACGATTGAAGTACTAAGCTACATTGTAGAACAATAGGTAGCTACTGTTAATATATAAATCACATCATTCGCTCCGCTCATTGACATGGCTTGATTGGAATTGCTTTTCTAAACGTACAGTGTGTTCTTGATAGAGACGTGATCAAAGAACATGTTCTATATGCCGTTCTAGGCCGTCCAGTAACACTTACTTGTGAACAAGAGAAATGTCTTTGTGAACTTATTTTTGATCGTCAGAAAAGAGGCTTCCCAATGACGGTTGATTCGGCTAGGAAACTCGTCTTTGAATACTGTGAAATAAATCGTATTCCACATCGCTTCAATCGGACTGAAAAACGAGCAGTCTGGAAATGGTGGTCAGCCTTCAGGAAACGAAATCCAAGTGTGACATTGAGGCAACCAGAGAATTTGTCGCGAAACCGAGCCTTGGGAATGGAAGAAGATCGAATCAAAGCATATTATGAATGTCTTGAGGCTACTTCGTCAGAGAGAGGATTACTTAACTCTCCAAGTCGTATCTGCACTGTCGACGAAACCGGCATTCAAATTGTGACTAAGGGTGGCAAGGTTTTAGCTCAGAGAGGAGCAAAGAATGTTCAAATACTTTCATCTGCTGAGCGAGGCTCAAACACGACAATTGTTGGTTGCTGCAATGCAGAGGGAAACTATATACCACCAATGATTATTTTCAAAGGGACTATAGGACCCATATAGGACATAGGATACCCACGATTGAATCACTACCTCCAAGATCATCGATTGAAGTTTCCAAATCTGGATGGATCGACAAAGAATTGTTCTTCGCATGGTTTCGGCATTTCGTCAAACATCTTCCATATCGATCTATTAATGAGAGTAGCTCTAATCATGGACGGTCACACAAGCCATGAAAGTGTTATACAGGATGGCCGCCAACAGGAGGTTCTTCATATTTGAGTTGATGCTAAAAACAGCTTTCGTCTCTCCTTGAAATTTATTGACCAGATTAAAATAGTCAATTAAATGATATGTACAACCTTTTTATGTACATATCTTTTAATTAACTATTTCAATCTGGTCAATAAATTTCAAGGAGAGACGAAAGCTGCTTTTAGCATCAACTCAAGCATGAAAGTGTTGCCTTATTTGAAGAAGCAAACAAGAACAATGTGGACATTTTGGGGCTTCCGTCTTACACCTCAAATTATCTTCAACCCTCGGACGTAAGTGTCTACGGACCCTTCAAAAGATCTTGGAGAGGAAGCTGTCGTATTTACATGGATAGCAATCCTGGGTCGGTGATTTCATTTTTTTGGAGAAGTCTTCACTGCTGCTTGGAATAAAGCATGCAAGCCTGAAAATGCCATCTCTGGATTTTGAAAGAGTGGTTTGTGCCCACTCTCATAAGATGCGATTCCTAAGCAAGCCTTCATCATTTCAAAGGAATTGTTGGGATCTTCTGCTGATGTGATATGTTTCAAAAATGTTTATTCCGAATTTGTATTACAGAATGATACCAATGTACTGGAGAACGATGTTCCAATCGTACCGATAAATCCAATCGAAGAGGTAGTTTCGGAAATCGAATACGACACAAATCCACCTGTAACCGATAACCCAGTCGTGAATCATGTTGAAGCCATCGTGTATGAGTGAGAGTCCTATGAACATCACCGACAGTCAAGCAGATGAAATTGTTGTCGATAATGATGGTTCCTTATACCTCGTGCTGGAATTAAGTACACGCATGGAGCCTCAAACATCGACTGGAGAAATTTCCTTTACGGAGTTGCTGCAGCTTCCCATACAGTCAAGTCGGAAAGCAGCTCAAGATGCCTTCAAGTGAATGAGAGAGCCTGCTTTACCCACTAGCTACCGTTTCAATGTTAATGTCAATGAAACACCATCAACATCAAGCGTTCAAACGGATGAAAGTACATGTCCTCAATGTCTGATCTCATACTACAATGACGCAAGAGGAGATGACTGGCTCCAATGCATGGAGTGTCAGAGGTGGGAGCATGCAAAATGCGGTGGAAAAAGTACTATCGGAACATTTTTTAAGGCATGTGTCAGAAACGTTGCTGACTTCCTGACGAAATAGTTTGACTGAATTTCATTGACAGAGTTTGACTAGTCCTCTGCTACACGTACATCAATGTACGAGTAATTAATACGAAGTTGGATAACCTTTTTTACTTTCTCAATTCATAATTTCAGATGGTGATCGAGACTTTTTTGGACTTAATTTTCGTGTCTTACTGCTTGATAAGCAACAAAATAAGTGTCCATATTTATGCAAGTAGTGTCCACAATTAGGAAAGTGGAGTGTTCAAATTAGGCAAGTGAGATGTAATGCTTTAGATAGGGTGTAGTCAAAAGTGTCCGAATTAGGAAAGTTTATCTCAACAGGTACATTACTACAGTATATTGAATAATAAATGTAGTTCAGTCATACGTTTGTCTTGCATGGCAACCAAGCACGGTTAAATTGGTTTAGAATGCCGTGTCTGTGCTTGGAAAAAACACGGGTAATGGTCGTGTACGTTCCCGTGCCCAGGTACCCGGTCGATCCGTAGAAACCATGGTACTGAATTTCAATTCTTGTTTGTTTCAGTTTCACAATCTGTTGCCTGGTTTCACAGGTCTCTGTTTGCATTTTGTATATATATTTCGTAATACCTCTCACGATACACAGGTCAAGAAAATCGAGGAAAAGTAGAAATTGGTACCATAATTCGATATCGCTGATTTCAGATCTTTCATCCACTGCTTCCCAAATGCTGTGCTTTTTCTACAATCAAGGTCTGAAGGCTCGCAAATTTTGCCATAACTGCCATGAAGCTATATTTAGAATTCCTCACACCTGCTGCTGATGTCACTTTGTGGGAAGTTATTTCTACTGTTTCTGGACAATGTAGACAAAGACCATGCAATATTGAATATAGATGCTCTGAATACAAAAGGAACAGTAAATTTGCTCTCTCAAGTTAGGTCTAATGCTCTAGACCAGAATCTAATTTCTGCGTGGTTGCAAATATGCCACCTAGATAGGCTTACTGTCAAAAAATGGTCATTCTTCATAATATTCATCTGTCACTATTCAATGCAGATGTACTGAGTTCGAGAACGATGACCATTTTTTCTATCAGGTTGTAATTTGTGTCTATGACGGAATGAAACTAAAAAGTGGTTTCAATTGGCCTATCAGGTCTTGTTCCATTCATGCAGACAGGGGTTGTTGATGGCATCGCATTGTGACAATGACTGAATGGCTCCTAAGAGCTCTATACGTGAGAAAACGTCCATTCTATGAAACACAACAAATGTATTCAGATATTATGCTGTACTTCGCAGCGAGCATAATATTCGTACATGACCTTACTTGTTGTCGATGTAGAGGACATGCGCCCCTGGCAGATACAACAAGTGCGATATTTTGAGGAGTGGGGGACACGACCAAATCACTTTGTGAGATATTTGAAGGATTCAGTTTATTTGCTTTCATTAATGACAACGACCATATCGACGGCAGGCATCATCAACTCAATTCTCTTGTTCTATTGTTTCTTGTTGGCACAGCACATCGAGGAGAATCTCGTATCCCCATTCAAGGCTCTATCGCTTCATATGACACGAATTTATCAGAAAAAACTACATCAAAAAGATTTTTTATAGAACTGTCCATAATTAGGCAAGTGGGGTCGTCATTCACTGAAAAAGTGTCCAAATTAGGCAAGCGGAGTTAAAGATGACAAAAAAATACACAAAGTCCTCTAGAAGAAAAAGTACGCTACCTAGAAACATGCGACAAATTGCAAAAGAAACTTTAGAAATTTCTTTGTCACATCATATAAAATACTCATGGAAAAGACTTAAGTTTGACTTCGTAATTGTACTCTGAACTTAAGGAATTTTTCGCCAATCCTTAGCTCTCACACACAAAGAAACGACTTTTTGGATGAAAATTGGTTCATACAGGGGTGATTTTAATCACTTTGAAAATTTCTTTTAGAGGTTTATATACTAGAATGGTATAGAATACAGGTTGCGTCCTCGAAAAGTTCAATTCCGCTGATCTTAACTTAGTAATATTCGTATTTTACTTAAGTGTCCGAATTAGGAAAGTTTACCTAATGTTTACCTGTTCTATTTATTCTTAAATAGAACAATATGAGTTTTAAAGCGGACTAGAAGTTTAATGAGGCTGTATTATTAAAAATGACCATTCAAATTTTTCTTAGAGCCAGTAAGAGGGTACCCTATTTAAAAATAGATCTCTAAGTAGTAATCCCGTGGCAGACGCAAGTGCAAAATGTGAAATGATGAGTCATCATGCTGACTCGGCCCCCCCCCCTCTGGAAGGAAGGTGAGGGAGATGGCCAAGGATGTGCTGGGAGGAATGGGTCCGAGAGGAAGAATCAGGTTCCCCCTCTGGAAGGAAGGAAGGAGTTTTCCAGCAAGGGGTGGAATGTGGGAAGGATAGAGTGAGGAAAGGGTGGGTGTTGGTGGTTTCGGGATGAGAAAGCTTGGAAATCGTCATGAAAAAGGTTTCGGATGGGAAAGTGGAGTTTAGATTTGGAATCTACGTGAAATTTTGGGTGGGGATGGAAGGCAGGGAGGAGCAGCAAGGGTGGAATCTCTGAAAACGGCAGAGTTAGAAAATGGCGGGTGTTGATGGTTTAAGGATGAGAAAAGTCGTTTTTCGGCATAAAGGAGGCCTCGGATGGGAAAATGGAGTGCAACTTCGGACGTTTTAGCCAATGTTCGGTCTGTGAACTTCTTTCCAGCTCAATCGGAGAGAAAAAGTTCTGACCTCCCCCCTCGGCAGCGATCTTCCAACTTTGGTTGTAGGGATCGTACAAAGTCGTGCAATAGCTCATTTGAAAGCTAAGAGTGAGAAAATGCAGTGGAAGACACGGCTTGTTCCCATCTGCCTTCTTTTAGAGGTGAGACGTCATTGAAAATTTGGGACATTGGCGAAAAAACGACAGAGTTAGAATTTTTATGAAAATTGGTCTAGCGGGTGAACCAAGCCTCGGACGGGAAATCAGAGACCAGATTTGTAATCAGCGTGCCATTCTGCATCTAGAGGGTGAGTTTCAAGTCAATCGGAGAGAAAAAGTTGAAAAGTTGGATCTCCGCTAGGGATTTTTTCCTGAAAATGTTAAATTGTAACCACCCTTGGCGGTCAATAGCGGAGGATTTTAAGTGAATGAAGAAATCGGGTTTCTTTTACGGGAAAGAAGGCACTTTGTTCTCTAGGATCCTATCTTTTCAGATGTGTGGAAGGTTTCGTTTCTAAATGAGAGCCTGTTGAAAATCGAGTTTTTTGCATTTTCCAAGATTTTGGAACTTTTTGAAAAACAACAGAGTTTTTTCGGCTCGGCTTCTGGTCATCATAGAGGTTCGAGGGATGTCTTAAATGAAAGGGGAGAGCGAGAAAACATGGCTCTCAAAATTTGAAGTCAATCGGAGCAGTAGAACCGGAGATAGACGTGTTTAAAGTTTTTGGATGATGGATGTTACGTCATCAGCTGATCGCCACAAACTATAAAAGCGGGGAACCGACGGAGACTTTTCATTAAGAGGAGAGCGATTGTCAAAGGTAGGTCGTCTCTCTGAGCTCCGATGATAGCATCGGACATTCCAAATTTCGGATTTCTGCAAGAAACCGACTTAGAAAATTTCATTGCTGAACTCAGCTAAGGCGTCAGACTTAGAGGTTCGCCAGGAGATGGCCTTCGTCTCCATGCCATAAAAGGCTCCAAAACTTTAAAGGCTTGTAACTTTGCTTCTACAAGTCCGTTTGACTTGATTCAAATGAGGTTCGGTCGCTATTGACCTGTCCTAAGTGATAGACTACTTATAAAATTTCATAAGTAGTGCTAAAAAGTTGAAAAATTGAAATTCACTATTTTTGGAGGTTTTCTGGGGTTTTCGACCCTGCTGAAGTCAATGAAGGCATGGATGAGTGTGTACCAGCCAGTCTTCCTATGAACCAAACAGCTTTTCACTGAAAGCGAGCAAGACACGGAGAGTTTTGCTGTAATATTCCACTGACAGGGTGCTCCTTCGGGACGGCGGATGTTGCCGTAGTGATAAGTCTGACAAGGGAGTGTGTCATATTTTAGACCGAAACCGCTGGGGCGACCCATGTTGAGCATTTGACGCAGTTCTCAACGTAGTACTTTGAACGTCAATCGGTTGAGTCTTAGCTATCTTGCCATGGGTGGCATCTAAACATCTCCATTGCAAAACGCTGGTGAATCACGGCTTGCTATCAAGCTGATTAAAGCAACGACTTGTGATGTTTCCTCTTACCAACTCCACCGGTTTTCATGTCTGGCGATCGAGTCATGGACGGTGCAAGTCACGGAGATTTTTGGTGTCATACTTCCTGTTGGTGGGCGTTCTTTCGATACAGCGGTGAAGTCCGTAGCGATGAGTACTGCACGGGACGTGGGCAATGGTAATCCTTGTGAAACCTCTCTGCGTCATGTTTGCAAGTGGTTGCCTTTCGTCTCAACGTTGTACTCTGACCGCCAGGGCGACATTTAGCTATCTGCCACAGGTTACCTCATAAAATCTCCATTGCACTTGTCTCCCGACAGTTGGCCAACCATGGGAGAATGAACCATAAGTTACTTTAAGAACTGTCTCTATCACGGAGACGAAATGATGAAGGGATGAAACGGGAGGCCACCCTTGCGCCACACGCAACACATCACAGACTTCTCTCTTCGCTAGTGAACAAGCTCTTGTAAGTGTAGTCTGAAACTTTATCATGTCGTACAAAAGATTTACTGCAACACAGGTTGATCTATAGTTAGAAAGTTTGATCATGGCGTTTTATGAAACACAAATGTCATAAAATGTAAGCGCTAGTGTAGTCAAATAGTTTTATCGCTACGCACGTTTGTGAAAATAAAGTTTGATCATTGAAGTTTTATGACTGACCGAACTCACCACAGCACTAGAAAGTTTTATCGAAAAGGTTTTACTGCACAGTGTAGATTGTCTTGTAACTTACTTTCACAGTGTTAGAAAGTTTTATTGGAGACAGTTGCCAAATGTTACCTTATTAGAAAATTCAAACTCTATGCCTGCTAGATTAGCTTCATCAGGTTTACTAAAAGCAGTTTTCTACTTGCAGTGAGACTGAGAGTTTAGAATGTTATCTGAAAACAGTGTTCACCACTGCACTAGAAAGTTTTACTGCACTGTGTAGATTGTTTCACAGTGTTAAAAGGTCTTATAGTATGCGTTGAATGTTTCATAAAACCAGGTAAAGTCTTGTCACAAACGTTGAGTGTGTGAGAGCTAGTTCCATGATATTGGATCGCGTGGGTCGTAAAAGTCCATAATCCAAGGGTAGGCTCCTCTACGGTTGGATTTAGGGTCTTATATCACATGCGTTAACCGGTCATGTAGAATACGTGAAGCACATGTTCTCTTAAAAGTCTAAACGCAAACGTTGAAATAGGTTTTGTAAGAAGTCTTTGACAGGCTGTTGTGAAACTTAGCGAACGTTGAAAAAAGTTTTATGAAATTTTTCGGCAGTCACACTCGCTAGTGTACGAGCTTTACTAAATGTGTTGTTTGCCTTTATCAAATTGAATGCGTGTGTAGACTGTTTTGTAAATAAAGATAGATAGTGTTAACCGTTTTTACAGTCAGCATCGACAGCATACAAGTATACACATAACAACCTGTAACGTTGTAAGTCGAATGCATATGAGTTAGGAAACACTCAAAGCATGTGTGAGATAAAAATCAACCTGCTAGATGAAGTGAAACACAAAAGTGTCACAACTATTTTACGGGAAATAAAAGAGAACTGTGACAACGTTTACACTCATCATAGACAGATGAACATATAGTCTAACTTTCTGACATTCAAATGAAATTCGTAAACATGAACCGTGGTGTAAAAAACTTTATGACAACAACTTTATGTTGGCAAAACGTTCACAGATTGCAGTCGCATTTAAAGTTTAGAAACCTGTAGAAACGCATAAGTCTGAGATGCAGTTCAACGACTCGACCATTGAACTCACAAAATGAACACGTCAGTGTAGAAAACTCATCAGTAGAAAACAGCAAAGCATGTCATTGAATGATCAAGACTGTGTCAGTGGAATTATTTCATGAGTATGAAACAGCGAACATTAGGACTGTCCATGAGCATTAAAGGCTAGAATCAAAGTTTGCTTTTCATGTGCTTGACAAATGAAACCGTGTCTCATTTCTAAACGAATCGTGCATTGATGATAGAATCAACATTGAAACCTGCATCAAGTGATTTTCTGTGCGAATGCAGACGATGTCAAAATGACATACGGATTGACATTTAACATTGCTTGCAATAGTCAACACACTACCATTCATAATGTTTATCATAAAACCTATCAGTGAAACAGATGTTCCCCTCCTGTGCACACAAAGAATCATGAGTGCAATCTGTCGCCTGTCTGTCGCGCTAGCCCCTCAGCAGATAGCGTAGAACACAGAGATGTACGCTCTCTCTCTCTGTCTGGCACCCGTCTGTCACATTAAAGAGAGATCCATCACATCTGTCTCACGAGCAAGGATGCAGGAACGCATCGTCATCTCAGACCTCCCACCTAGCTGATTCCCACACAGCTCATTGCTATCGCGCCGGAAGAGATTATCGTGGGCGACTGAAAGGATTCTCACGTTGACAATTCGTTACTGTACACTCAACGGGCGCAAGTAACCATTTGCTGCTAAATCATGGACACTGTCGATTTGTTCAAGGCTTCAATGCCTTGGTAGCCAGTTACAAAATTGTGCGAGAAATATAAGGGAGACGTTCACACTCATTCATCAAATACAAGTCGTTTCATGAAATGTCGTTCGATATCGCTTTCTTTGACTTGAGCCGAACCCTTGGAACTCCGCTGTGGATGCAGAGTGAAGATGGGGAAAGCCTTTCTCTTGGCTGCTTTGCAGGCAGAGAAAGGCGAAGCAACTCGCTGCCGCGTCCACCTCATTCCACATGAGCTTGTGGAGAACCCTTTATTTAGGGATATGGATGGCGCTAGAATATCTGGCGTTTCTGAGAACTCAGCGTCCGGAATACTTCGAGTAATCGAAGTATTCCATAGGTCCTTCCGAGGGCCCGGTCACCAATTCGTTTGAGGCCACCCTATTAACAAAGAAAAGTTACAGTCTGTGCCACACACAAACACTAGATTCAAGGATCTCTATCTTTCTTAGAAAATGAAGAAGCTTTTATTAAATTCATCTGATGAGAAAGCAACTTCATGACAAGTGTTAAACTTGTCCAACACACATCTTGAAAGTCCTAACTGCCATGAAATCATCATGTTTAAAGTCCCTATGATAAGTACCAAGGATCTATTGCAGTTACATGATGTAAAATATAAACGTGTGTAGAGAAAGGATTTGGCCTGAAGTCATGAATTTATTTCTTCACTACCCCTCAAATGGAAATAGTAAGGGTGGTGGAAAAATCATCAGAGGAACATGTTCTATAGTAATGCAGGCAATGACAGTCACGGTTGGATTTAGAGATTTAGCGTTTTGGATAACACGAATGGACGCTCTCTTTTAGTGTAGAATACGTGATGCATATGTTCGCTTTATAAAATGACTTTGAAGGCAAGACATAATTTTCATGGTGAAAAGACAGGTTTCATATCGTTGATGAGAGATAGTTACATGCTCATTATATTATACACTTTACATTTGATGTGGTGAGCTGAAAGGTGATTGATGCATGTTCAATAGAAGAGTTATATGTATGTTAGTGATTGGAATCATAAGTGTGCAAAGAGTTGATGAGGAAAATATATAATAGTCAACGCAGGAAAGTTTCCTGTTATCCAAGCTAGGAATATATGAACATCATTCATCAGTCAGTGTTGTATTGTAAAAGTCGTATGCTGACAGAGACATAAGTTTACTAAATTATACAGCAAAACTCCTAAATCCATAGGATAGGTGTCCCTGTGTTGAGATTTAGGGATTTAGCGTTTTAAAAGTGTAAGTTACATAGATAAATCACTAAGTCCATAGCATAGTCAACCCTATGACAAGACTTAGCGTTTTATATGATCCATGTTAGTAATATCTGTTTGTGTAGAATGTGACTCAATGCGTTTAGTCAGATAATGTATCATCAATTTCATTCACTTGGTTAGATGATGAAGAAAGTGTGAGATAGAAGTGAAAGCGATCTCATAAAGTTTAGAACTTATAGTACTAACATTGTAGGAATAAGTAAAGTGAAAAGTTATGTCGTATGAAATGAGTGATACAAAAGTAGCTCACATTGAACTGAATTGTTTGTGCAACAAGAAGCTGTGTGGGTTTCAATAACATATCATGTACATACTGTGTCGTTTTCTTTCACATAAAGTTGGGCTTCAAACAGAGTTGATTGACTTAGTAATAAAGCTACATCCATTTTACTGTTTGTAAAGTTAGGAATACGCGAACAAACAAGAGCTCTAGATAGAGATGAGTTGAAGGGGAAGGCATCACAGCAAGCCCATTACATGCTGCTCAAAGATCGCTATGAGGCCGTGAATGGACAGAATAAAGAGATGGTGCAGGACATAGCCAAACTAGAAATTAAAGTGGGGACGGTGAAAGCCTTACAGGAGGAAGTATTACAGCTGCAGAAGAGAGAGCAAACATTAATGAAAGAGAGGCGGGAATGGAAGGAGATGGCTTATGAGGAGGCAGTATCCGAGTTGAATCATCAGAGGCAGTAGGTTGACAGACTTGGTGTGATAGAGAGGAACTGTCAAGGGATGAGAGAAGAAAATGATGACCTGAAGAGAAGACTTAGTCAGGCTGAAGACATCAACAAGGAAATGAAGAGAAGACACGTAGAGGTACACCTGCCAATCTACAGAAACCAAGTATGTGACGTGCCTACTGTTACAGATAATTCAAACACCACGCAGGAGTGCTACGAGTGAGGTGCGGTCACCTGCATTCATATCAGTATGGAGGTGGACGGTCGACTGTGTGATTTTTCAGTGAGAAAAGTGAAGAGGAAAATTCGTAGTAAGATACTGGAACGTCGTTGCCTCTCAATCAACTCTAACACCATTTTTGTTTCTTACAGAGATCTACGAGCAAAAGTAGAGAGGAGTCGGAGAACGCCACAAACAGCCTTCATGAGGCTAGTGAATGTCCCAAACAGCCTTTATGAGGCTACCCATAATGAGGCCAGAAAGTGTTTTCACTTTCTGACGGTTCCAAGCCCGTTGAACTCAGAGGATGGGTTGAAAATTGATGAAAGGATGAAAGGATGGCCACTCACACGCCAAACGTATACAGAAATCAAATTTCTATCTTTATTAGTTTGCAATCTCTCTTCACAGTGTGATGATTTTAAAACACTCATCTTCAGCGAGCTAAGAATGAATAATCGCAGTCTCCATTAAACTAGAGTTATGAAGTAACTCATACATGTTATTAGACATGAAGGCATCAAATGTTACTCGTGTAAATTGAAATGAACCTTTGAAGCATCTTAGGTTCTCATAACCTTCTCACACCTGAGTAACAGGAATTTACAGGTCTGAGTCATGTACATGAATGCGATACAATTCACAACAGTCATTGCGCAGTGATTGGAGTGTTAGAATACATGGTAGGGATTGTGTTGAGACCACTGCAGTAACATTGTAGGAATAATTAAAGTGAAAATTTGTGTTACATGAAATGAGTGATGCAAGACTAGCTCACATTGAAATGAATTGGTAGTGTAACAAACAAGCTATGTGGGATTTAGCATATGTTTGAAGACAAGCGCTGTTAAAGGGTTTTCAGATGATGTGAATTTTGTCACGTCATATTCATGGATGTAATAGAATAAATGTCGTTGCAGGTTTTGAGTGTATAGGATAGAACACATGAAATGAGTTGTCAGTGCAACAAAAAAGCTGTATGGGTTTCAGTAGCATATCATGTAGATGCTGTGTCGTTTTCTTGTCGTTTCAACAGAGTGGATTGACTTAGTAATACAGTTACAACCATTTTTACTGTTTGCAAAGTTAAGAATAATATCAGAATCATTTCAGTGCTTGTAAGATAGGCGAAGTATAAAATAAAGTCAAGACCATTTCACTGTTTGTAAAGTTAGAAATGTAGTTATAACCATGTCACTGCAAAGTTAGAAATAATGTCATAGACATTTAATGTTTGTAAAATAGGTGAAGAATAAAGTTAGAATCATCTTACTGTTTGTAAAGTTAGAAATAAACTAGTTGTTTGTAATGTTAGGAATAATGTCATTCACAAATGGTTAAGTTAATAAATCTACTATGCACTAACGGTTGACATTCACTTGTGCTATACAAAACCCTAAATCCCTATATCCAACCGTGGCTAACCCTATCCCCATAGATGATGGACTTTAGCAATTTATAGGTCAAGTATAAATAAAGTGACAAGCATTTCAGTGTTTGTAGGATAGGTAAAGTATAAAATATAGTCACAAGCATTTCACTGTTTGTAAAGAAATAAAGTTGATGTTTGTAAAGTTTGAAATCATGTTAGAATCCTTTCAGTGTTTGTAAGATAGGTAAAGTATAAAATTGTGTCACAAGCATTTCATTGTTTGCAAAGTTAGAAATAAAGTTGATGTTTGTAAAGTTTGAAATCATAATAGCTTTAATAAGTACGTTAGAGAGTTGACTGTAATGAGATCTAAGGATGTGATGGTCACATTAGAATTCAAGTGATTGAATGTCATCTTAATGAAGATCGAAATGTGTTTGTGGATGCATGCGGTGCAAGGGTGGCTTCCCTTCATTCCATCTCATCATTTGTCCTTCTCCTCTGCATTCCATATCCGAAGATGTGTGGCGGGTTTGGGACCGCTTTAGCTGCATTAGAAGGAAGTTCTTATAAGAACTCATGATGCATTCACGAGGAAATGTGGTGAAACAGGGTGCTGTATGTGTGCATGATGATTTTATGAACTAAAGAACGTCCATCACTCACTCCATCACTGAAAGAAAACATGAACGAGTTGACATGACAGCCATTCTTATGCATTTGTAAAACTCTTACTTCATCATCCGATATCAATATATCTTCACTCGCTTCCTCTTCCTCACTTTCCATGTCATAAATTTTCGAGTCCTCACTCCACATCATCTCCTCTCTTTCCACCGTCTCGGCCTCGCTCGTCACCGTCTCGGCCTCACTCCCCACCGTCTCAGTCTCACTCCGAGATTCCTGCGGATCCATCATCGGGGATTCGCGTGGAGGTATAACGTTCGATTCATCGAACAAGGAATAGTATTTCATAAACTTAAATACTATATCCTCACACTCATCGGAGAGAAAAGTTTCGCCCATATAAGTAATCCTATATGGGGTAACTTGTGCAGTCGGCTTCTCGGACATGATTATTATAGTATATGCAAGGCACTCTGCTTTATATGAGAATGATGCAGCTTCTCAAATGTCTGGTTCGCGCAATCAAATCGCTCTAAACTTATGGTTGGAGGAAGAAAAGGGAAGTCATATCTTCATTGACTGCCATCCTCAGCCACTCAATAAACTTAGATGCATTTATCGCGTGAATCTCCCTTCCGGTGCGATAGCAATGAGCTGTGTGGGAATCAGCTAGGTAGGAGGTCTGAGATGACGATACGCTCCTGCATCCTTGCTCGTGAGACAGATGTGATGGATCTCTCTTTAATGTGACAGACGGGTGCCAGACAGAGAGAGAGAGCGTACATCTCTGTGTTCTACTCTATCTGCTGAGGGGCTAGCGCGACAGACAGGCGACAGAGTGCACTCATGATTCTTTGTGTGCACAGGAGGGGCACATCTGTTTCACTGATAGGTTTTATGATAAACATTATGAATGGTAGCGTGTTGACTATTGCAAGCAATGTTAAATGTCAATCCGTATGTCATTTTGACATCGTCTGCATTCGCACAGAAAATCACTTGATGCAGGTTTCAATGTTGATTCTATTATCAATGCACGATTCGTTTAGAAATGAGACACGGTTTCATTTGTCAAGCACATGAAAAGCAAACTTTGATTCTAGCCTTTAATGCTCATGGACAGTCCTAATGTTCGCTGTTTCATACTCATGAAATAATTCCACTGACACAGTCTTGATCATTCAATGACATGCTTTGCTGTTTTCTACTGATGAGTTTTCTACACTGACGTGTTCATTTTGTGAGTTCAATGGTCGAGTCGTTGAACTGCATCTCAGACTTATGCGTTTCTACAGGTTTCTAAACTTTAAATGCGACTGCAATCTGTGAACGTTTTGCCAACATAAAGTTGTTGTCATAAAGTTTTTTACACCACGGTTCATGTTTACGAATTTCATTTGAATGTCAGAAAGTTAGACTATATGTTCATCTGTCTATGATGAGTGTAAACGTTGTCACAGTTCTCCTTTATTTCCCGTAAAATAGTTGTGACACTTTTGTGTTTCACTTCATCTAGCAGGTTGATTTTTATCTCACACATGCTTTGAGTGTTTCCTAACTCATATGCATTCGACTTACAACGTTACAGGTTGTTATGTGTATACTTGTATGCTGTCGATGCTGACTGTAAAAACGGTTAACACTATCTATCTTTATTTACAAAACAGTCTACACACGCATTCAATTTGATAAAGGCAAACAACACATTTAGTAAAGCTTGTACACTAGCGAGTGTGACTGCAGAAACATTTCATAAAACTTTTTTCAACGTTCGCTAAGTTTCACAACAGCCTGTCAAAGACTTCTTACAAAACTTATTTCAACGTTTGCGTTTAGACTTTTAAGAGAACATGTGCTTCACGTATTCTACACGACCGGTTAACGCATGTGATATAAGACCCTAAATCCAACCGTAGAGGAGCCTACCCTTGGATTATGGACTTTTACGACCCACGCGATCCAATATCATGGAACTAGCTCTCACACACTCAACGTTTGTGACAAGACTTTACCTGGTTTTATGAAACATTCAACGCATACTATAAGACCTTTTAACACTGTGAAACAATCTACACAGTGCAGTAAAACTTTCTAGTGCAGTGGTGAACACTGTTTTCATATAACATTCTAAACTCTCAGTCTCACTGCAAGTAGAAAACTGCTTTTAGTAAACCTGATGAAGCTAATCTAGCAGGCATAGAGTTTGAATTTTCTAATAAGGTAACATTTGGCAACTGTCTCCAATAAAACTTTCTAACACTGTGAAAGTAAGTTACAAGACAATCTACACTGTGCAGTAAAACCTTTTCGATAAAACTTTCTAGTGCTGTGGTGAGTTCGGTCAGTCATAAAACTTCAATGATCAAACTTTATTTTCACAAACGTGCGTAGCGATAAAACTATTTGACTACACTAGCGCTTACATTTTATGACATTTGTGTTTCATAAAACGCCATGATCAAACTTTCTAACTATAGATCAACCTGTGTTGCAGTAAATCTTTTGTACGACATGATAAAGTTTCAGACTACACTTACAAGAGCTTGTTCACTAGCGAAGAGAGAAGTCTGTGATGTGTTGCGTGTGGCGCAAGGGTGGCCTCCCGTTTCATCCCTTCATCATTTCGTCTCCGTGATAGAGACAGTTCTTAAAAGAACTTATAATTCATTCTCCCATGGTTGGCCAACTGTCGGGAGACAAGTGCAATGGAGATTTTATGAGGTAACCTGTGGCAGATAGCTAAATGTCGCCCTGGCGGTCAGAGTACAACGTTGAGACGAAAGGCAACCACTTGCAAACATGACGCAGAGAGGTTTCACAAGGATTACCATTGCCCACGTCCCGTGCAGTACTCATCGCTACAGACTTCACCGCTGTCTCGAAAGAACGCCCACCAACAGGAAGTATGACACCAAAAGTCTCCGTGACTTGCACCGTCCATGACTTGATCGCCAGACATAAAAACCGGTGGAGTTATTTACAAGAGGAAACATCCCAAGTCGTTGCTTTGATCAGCTTGATAGCAAGCCGTAGAGAGGGATAGCAAGCCGTGATTCACCAGCGTTTTGCAATGGAGATGTTTAGATGCCACCCATGACAAGATAGCTAAGACTCAACCGATTGACGTTCAAAGTACTACGTTGAGAACTGCGTCAAATGCTCAACATGGGTCGCCCCAGCAGTTTCGGTCTAAAATATGACACACTCCCTTGCCACACTTATCACTACGACATCATCCGCCGTCCCGAAGGAACACCCTGTCAGTGGAATATTACAGCAAACCTCTCTGTGTCTTGCTCGGTTTCAGTGAAAAGCTGCTTGGTTCATGAGAAGATTGGCTCGTACACACTTATCCATGCCTTCATTGACTTCCGCAGGGTCGAAAACCCCAGAAAACCTCCAAAAATAGTGAATTTCAATTTTTCAACTTTTTAGCACTACTTATGAAATTTTATAAGTAGTCTATCACTTACGGCAGGTCAATAGCGACCGAACCTCATTTGAATCAAGTCAAACGGACTTGTAGAAGCAAAGTTACAAGCCTTTAAAGTTTTGGAGTCTATTATGGCATGGAGACGAAGGCCATCTCCTGGCGAACCTCTAAGTCTGACGCCTTAGCTGAGTTCAGCAATGAAATTTTCTAAGTCGGTTTCTCACAAAAACCCAGTTTTTCAGATTTACAATGCTATCATCGGATCTCCGGAGTTCGCCTACCCCAACCCAGTCGGGAGGAGAACTGATTTCCACAGGCAGAGTTTCCACATATATAGTTTGTGGCGATCAGCTGATGACGTAATATCCATCATCCAAAAACTTTAAACACGTCTATCTCCAGTTCTACTGCTCCTATTGACTTCAAATTTTGACAGCCATGTTTTCTCGCTCTCCCCTTTCATTTAAGACATCCCTTGACCCTCTACGATGACCAGGAGCCGAGCTGAAAAAACTTGGAAAATGCGCAAAAACTCGATTTTCAACAGGCTCTCATTTAGAAACGAAACCTTCCACACATCTGAAAAGATAGGATCCTAGAGAACAAAGTGCCGTCTTGCCCATAAAAGAAACCCGATTTCTTCATTCACTTAAAATCCTCCGCTATTGACCGCCAAGGGTGGTTACAATTTAACATTTTCAGGAAAAAATCCCATGCGGAGATCCAACTTTTCAACTTTTTATCTCCTATCGACTTGAAACTCACCCTCCAGATGCAGAATGGCACGCTGATTCCAAATCTGGTCTCTGATTTCCCGTCCGAGGCTTGGTTCACCCGCTAGACCGATTTTCATAAAAATTCTAACTCTGTCGCTTTTTCGCCAATGTCCCAAATTTTCAATGACGTCTCACCTCTAAACGAAGGCAGATGGGAACAAGCCGTGTCTTCCACTGCATTTTCTCACTCTTAGCTTTCAAATGAGCTATTGCACGACTTTGTACGATCCCTACAACCAAAGTTGGAAGATCGCTGCCGAGGGGGGAGGTCAGAACTTTTTCTCTCCGATTGAGCTGGAAAGAAGTTCACAGACCCAACTTTGGCCAAAACGTTCGAAGTTGCACTCCATTTTCCCATCCGAGGCCTCCTTCATGCCGAAAAACGACTTTTCTCATCCCAAAACATCCAACACCTGACTTTTCAAACTCTGACGTTTTCCTGCCATTTTCCTCCCTAAAGCCAGGAAAATAGGACCAAACTGAGCTTTTCACTGCATTTTTCTCACTCTTAGCTTTCAAATGAGCTATCACACGACTTTCTACGATCTCTAACACCAAAGTTGGAAGTCTCGTCCAGAGGGGGAACGTCTTCAAAACTTTTTCTCTTCGATTGAGCTGGAAAGAAGTTCCTAGACCCAAAATTTCATGTAGACTGCGAATCTGCCCTCCGTTTTCCCATCCGAGGCCTCCTTCATGAGGAAAAACGACTTTTCTCATCCCAAAACCACCAAAACTCACTCTTTTCGAACTCTGACGTTTTCAGAGATTCCACCCCTTCTCCCTTCCGAGATTCCTATCCTTGCTGGAAGACTCATTCCTTCCTTCCTTCCAGAGGGGGGAGGGAACAGTTTCCTCCTCTCGAACCCATCCTTCCGTCACATCCTTGGCAAACTCTCTTCCTTCCTTCCAGAGGGGGGGGGGCTGAGTCAGCATGATGACTCATCATTTCACATTTTGCACTTGCGTCTGCCACGGGATTACTACTTCTCTAACTAGACAGTTACGTCATCTTAATCAGGGAAGGCAAACTGATGATGGAAGGGAGCTTCATTTCTGTCAATTTAAATTAAAGAAATCTGTATTAGTGACTAGAATAGGGAGCGCAACCGAAATTTCGGTAATCACCAGAAAAATCACATTACTGATAAGAGCATCAGTCAGAAACTGGTAATGAACAGTCACGCATCCCCGGGTTTATGGTCATGACCTATTTGCTTACATGGTTAACTGGAGGTGGAAGCGGGTTGGGTATAGCTTTCACATGGGTACTCTGTCACGGGCACGGTACGGTTAGAAATTCAAACAACTACCCGGGCACGGGCACACTACAGAATCAAGCACGGTAGATCCCTAATGGTGTCACAATATACATAGGATAAGTAAAGTGTTCATTATCACAGCAGATCATAATCATAAAAGTTTCCAATTCAGAGAAATCAACTGACAGATATGCAATGCATGCATTTTGTATACAGACCTACTGATAAGGGTTAACCGTTTGTTGCCGTTTAGAGTTCGTAAAGAGCGGACAACATATCAACTGTGTCTCGCGATTATTACTGCAAACAATTTCTTGGTTTGTTAAATGTCACCAAGCTGCCTACCGGTTCTGCCTATGAACTTGCTACTGCAAGTGCACATGAAAACTATAGATAATCTTAGAATAGACAGAGTGGAAACAATTTCAAAATATCAGAAAGTGGACGCTTGAAATGGGAGGCAGCACAGTCACCTACAAAGGGGACAAGAAGAAAAGCAGGCTTCATTTCAGGACCATATATGACATATTTGGCAATAGAAACTTTAAGGTATTTTTCAATGAAAATGACGGATAGCCACTAGCTATGAGGACGGATTTAAAAAATTCAAATTCTGACTGTAGACATTCTGATGAACAAATGCGAGACGAACGGTAAAATAACGACTTTACAAGACCGACTTTGTAATGTCTCGAAACAGAAGTAGAAAATCTAGAATGCAGGCCAGTCCATGTACTTTTTCTATATACTGAAGTCTGAATAGTGCAATCGACACTCTTTGTACTCGTACATTTTACATCAAGAAATAGCAAACAATCGTCTTGCTCTTATTCACATGTAAAGACTATGTTAGAATGGCATTTATGAAAACGATTTAAAATGCCATGTACATCACCATTCTTAAAAAGAGCAAAGCACTCACTTCCGTGCTCAACATGAAATAGAGACGACGAAAAAGCCCAAAGATATTTGTCAAATTTGTATTTTGTTATTGTTTTCTCATCGCTTCATTATTAGTGTGTGAAATAACAGATTCCATAGAGGAAGTATATGTAGGTAGAGTGTCGACTCAAAAAGTATCTGTAAACAGTGAAAATATTTATATGGAAAGATTCAGTTTTTTGCGGGGATCACGTTCCCACTGTCCAAAAAATTATTTGAGCAGTTTTGAAAAAGCTAAATTTTTGTCAATTTATGGACTACCGAGATGACGCCCCTTTATAAGTAGCATGAAACAAGTTGGATATCAAAAGGAATGAACATTCGCTAACAAGCATCCTAACAAAGGGGAAATTATGCTGATGATCAAGGAAATCTAATGAACGGCATTATAATGGAAGTCCTCATGAAAAAGTCGGGATTTTATTGTTCGGTCGTGGCTGTAGTTTAACGTTTTTAATGCAATTTTTGTCGTCATGAATTTAAGATTCACCACCATGCTCTACCATGTGGCGTTGCCTATGATATGATCTCGCTTAAGAAGATTCTGTTGAGGTTCAGCATGAAAGCAATAGCAGGTCATCGAGTTGCTAATTTTTAAGCATTACCTCTCCAAGGCTGTCATGACACGGTGGATCTGTAAAATAATATCATTTCCTTCTGTATTACTATCATGATCAGTCAATTCAGTTGTAATTTCATCAAAACTGCATAGATGTGCATATCTCACATTTGGAAACAATTCCGACTGCATCCCCTTTTAGTTCATTCAATAACATCGAAAGTGTATACACATTGGGGATTTAATAAATGCGGAGCTACCACTCTACCTAATATGCCTACCTACTCTTTGACAGATTCTTTCTTCACAGTCATGCACTATAGGGTGTGTGAAAATTTGCCGACATCTTGTTAAGTAGCCTAAATGTCAGCTACATGCACTTTATTGTTGAGCTATTGCTATTCCCTTAAGTATGCAGCAATTAGCTTTTTGCTTTTTTCAGTGCATTTTCAAATTATGTATAGCTAACTCATTTTCCTCTACAAAGGGATCTAGTTAGTTCGCTTCCGATTTTGATTTAAGTAAATGCGATGAAATTTCCCCGAAGGCTTTTGAAAATAGCTGCATCTATCATCTCCAAGGTACTCACTTATTTAATTCCTCTATATGGTCTAAAACCTCTCCCATTAATGGACAATTATGAAAATCATCCCAATTCCAAAATGCAAACAATATAACACCTTATTTGATTGCAGATTCGAAGAATTCAGATCAGTGCACAAGCTTTCTCGTTAATGTTGGTCCGTCAGATTCTTTGTTTAGAAGTTGTCAGGCGTGAGAAATTTAGTTCACTCCATTTCTTCGTAGGATTTATCAATGAATGGAACCGAACTGTGATAGCGAAGGGACCACGCGTCCAAGAAATTTCAGAACAAAGTTATGTAATGACGTGCTGTTTGCTTTACGAGATAGGAAAATCCATCCCGCGCCAAGACGCCTCGCAGCTTGCTCTATCCCCCGCACTGAAACCTGGCACCACAGGCTGCCAGATGTTCGTGCAGAGAAATGACTGACTTTCGACATAGCCATCCCACTATTCTGACCTTCTGTGAGGACAATTTGACCAAATGAACATCAAAATCCCTTATCAGTGCACTTTCATACTTTGTCAACCATGAAATCGAATTCATGAATGCATTTGGTTGCATCTGAATTCATGTAAATTCTGAAAACTGAGACGTCATTTAACTGTCTCGGGAAAGTGTCACATTAAAGTGTCTTATTTTGAGTCGTTCGAATGCATGTAACACAAGGAATATG
This sequence comes from Prostheceraeus crozeri, assembly GCA_907163375.1. NCBI lineage: Eukaryota > Metazoa > Platyhelminthes > Polycladida > Euryleptidae > Prostheceraeus > Prostheceraeus crozeri. The sequence goes on from CAJQUW010016208.1 coordinate 75,471, forward strand.
AATAAGGGATGCGGAGTCCGACTTCGACTCCGGAGGTTGATAGGACTACGACTCCGCGTGGCAAGTATATAAATATCAATACAGTTCAGACATTCAAAGAGAAGCGTAGACAGAGTGTTAACTGACATGAATACCAAAGATATTGGAAATACGACTAGTAGTATGGAGGACATATCAAGAATGATCATACAGAGTAAAAAAAGTAATGAAGATAACACTGGACGGAATGTCAGAGAATAAAAGACACAAGCCTACACTAATAACAATAAAGATGCAAAACCTAAAACTCCCAACACTCACCTACTGAGAACTTCATTTTGTTGCACGAGGAAAATTTCTTAGTCCACAAAGCTTCCTTGATCACACGTCGCTTCCATCTGGCCTCTCTATCAATCACAGTGGTGTGAAAAATGTCAACATGATGACCATCAATTACGCTATGCTTTGCCACTTCGGACTTACAGACATCCTTCTTCGCAATGGAGTTTTGGTGCTCCTTCATCCTTGTCTCTATAGGTCTGGCTGTTTCTCCCACATAAGACCAAGAACACGTTGACTCATTGCAAGGAATGCGGTAAACGGATCGGAGGCAAACTGCAGGATCAGGTCTCTTTTTCACTAGCAAGGAGCGAAGTGTACCGACAGGTTTCATAGAAACATCTATGTCTACCTGTTTTAAGACAGAGACCAGACGCTCCGAAACTCCCCGACAATACGGCAATGGATGTCGTACAGAGACATCCTTATCAGTGGGGGAAGAATCTGATCGCCACCATTTCTTGCATTCACGCTCTGAGTAGCCCATGTAGCCGGAAATGGTTCCACATGAAAACAAGCACCTAAGACAGGTGTTTTCAAACATAGGCTACTCAGAGCGTGAATGCAAGAAATGGTGGCGATCAGACTCTTCCCCCACTGATAAGGATGTCTCTGTACGACATCCATTGCCGTATTGTCGGGGAGTTTCGGAGCGTCTGGTCTCTGTCTTAAAACAGGTAGACATAGATGTTTCTATGAAACCTGTCGGTACACTTCGCTCCTTGCTAGTGAAAAAGAGACCTGATCCTGCAGTTTGCCTCCGATCCGTTTACCGCATTCCTTGCAATGAGTCAACGTGTTCTTGGTCTTATGTGGGAGAAACAGCCAGACCTATAGAGACAAGGATGAAGGAGCACCAAAACTCCATTGCGAAGAAGGATGTCTGTAAGTCTGAAGTGGCAAAGCATAGCGTAATTGATGGTCATCATGTTGACATTTCTCACACCACTGTGATTGATAGAGAGGCCAGATGGAAGCGACATGATTCGCTGTGTGTCTCATTCGCATGATGATGTCCACCGAGGGTAGGACGAAAGATGTCCGACAGAAGAACTAGTTTGGTGTTTTTTCTGGCTAAATTGGCAACATCAGCCATTATGGGCTTTCCTCAACATAAAACAATTGCAAGCTTTGCATGCCGCAGTGTCTCTGTACTTTTGTTTGACGGAGAAAGTTGACATCAAGACAATGACTTTTGAAAGTGCATTATTTATTGTTGTTTTATTAAAGGTTTCCCTCTTCAATTTTGATTTTCATTAAATTGGAAGAAGGACATCAGTATGTATTTCACAATGAGCACCTAGTCAAATATTGAAGGCTTCTTCAGGAATCCCACGTATGCAGAATAATGAATTTTCGCTCCACACTCGTGTAATATAGGGTATGTTTTGTGAAATGGTTCCTGATAACTTCTCTGTTAAAAATAAGGGTCCTTGTTAGGGTTTTAAGATAAACATGGGTTATTGATTATGCATTAAAGGGTTCTATGTAAAAGAATGGGTCCTTCATAGGAAAAAGGGTTCTCAGAGTTCTAATAACGGCTGTTGGAATATCAAAACGTTCTTGATGACTATCGCAGATTCTTGATTAAAACGTTTGAATCAAAAACAGCAATGAAATATCCGTGTAGTGCCACATAATAAGCCTACTTGATGATGTAAGTAAAATAAATATAATATACATGTATGTATATGGTGTCCTCTTCTTTTCTCTCCTTTTAGTTTGACGTAATTTGTCCATTCGGGAGGACCATAGTAAGCATATGTAGGTAGAGTGTCGACTCAAAAAAATATCTGTAAACAGTGAAAATATTTATATGGAAAGATTCAGTTTTTTGCGGGGATCACGTTCCCACTGTCCAAAAAATTATTTGAGCAGTTTTGAAAAAGCTAAATTTTTGCCAATTTATGTACTACCGAGATGACGCCCCTTTATAAGTAGCATGAAACAAGTTGGATATCAAAAGGAATGAACATTCGCTAACAAGCATCCTAACAAAGGGGAAATTATGCTGATGATCAAGGAAATCTAATGAACGGCATTATAATGGAAGTTCTCATGAAAAAGTCGGGATTTTATTGTTCTGTCGTGGCTGTAGTTTAGCGTTTTTAATTCAATTTTCAACGGTATGATTTTGTGATTAACTAAATTCATGTTTCATTTCTTGAATCTGAATAGTGATGTGGAACCATTTACATCTTTTTAAGTCAATTCAAATCATTGTCTTTGATTGATTATGTTATTTTGCTCTACCAGTGGCAGGTTGTTCACGATATGATCACACTTACGAAAATTCTCTTGAAGTTCAGCATGAAAACAATAGCAGCCCATCGAGTTGCTAATTTAACAAACATTACCTCTCCAAGGCTGTCATGACACGGATGATCTGTAGAATAATATCATTTCCTTCTGCATTATAGTATCATGATCACTCAAATCCGTGTTAACTTCTTCAAAACTGCATAAATGTGCATGTCTCACATTTGGAAACAACTCCAACTGTATTCACCTCGAGTTCATATAATGAAATCGAAATTGTATACACATGAGAGATTTAATAACTGCCTGAGTTGCTACTCTACCTAATATACCCACTCATGGGGAGGGCGGTCTTCCCAATGAGTTTTTGATATACAATTGGCGGTTGTCAGCATCACTCTCCATCAAACCAAGCTCCGTGCAATCAGCAAGCACCGTTTTTCGCCACGTCTTCTCAGGACGGCTTCTCGTCTTTGGCATGGTAGGTTCATGCTGAACGCCCTCTTGACCCGGTTATCCTATGGTTTCCCGAGAACATGCCTGAATCAGTTAAGACGGCTCCTTTTCAAACCTGCTTCGAGACATGGAGGAAGCGAATCATTCCTCCAAAGAAATGCTCATCATGCAACGGATCATTCTAATTTTGCTAGACAATCCGAACCGTGACATACAGTGTATGTTAATTAAAGAAAATCAGAGCAACCGTCTTGGCTATTACTAGTATTTTCAAAGAACTTGTTATCATATAAGGTATAGCTTAATTGACTACATTAAATTGAAGGTGAAAAACAGCAGGCAGTTTAAAGGCGATGGCATGTTCAAGAACAAAATATTCTTCTCTCTTTTTTTATTTTCCTTCCGATACACAGAATATAAAAGTTAAAAAAGAACGATGTTTCGTGTCACGGACTTCAAGGTTGGACAGTGCTGTATGTCAGGAGATATAATTCATGCTTACGGTTAATGATGGACTGTGAATTGGCGAGCTTCGCTAATTCTAGTCGACAGCATTATCACGTTTGTCTAGAATATGTATTGTAGGATCATCAATACACAGAACGTCTTCTCCCACGTGAAATTTATTGTAGCGTTCGTAAAGGGCGCTCGTTTTGTTCTTGTTGTTAATGTCGCGCTGGTACTCTGTGTATCTATCAATGAGAGGACGCTTAATTTGACCGATATATATGTGTCGCATTTATTACAATTAATCTTATACACTACAAACCGGTCAGAGTAAGTGAAGTTTTTTGGAAGTGTGGAACAAAGGGCACAATTTTCGTGTTTTTTGTTACTTTTTTAAAACTAGTAACACTAGACAAAGTAGGTCCAGGTTTATTGACAATTTGAATGAAAGTGACACTGTGACACTGTTTTGCTAATTTCGTTAATTTTCTATAACGGCGGTCGCTGACGCAATTTAGTTTACTTGCATCTGACTAATTTAGTTTGCTTGCATCTGACTTTCTTTTGGTCATCGTTTTTCCTTTTATTCTTCTTGTGTTTGCAATAATAGTCGCTTTTCCATTTTTTTCAGCAATTAATTTTTTTCTTCCGCATTGCTACAACGGTTGACGACATTGCTTTGACTATTTTTCAAATAATTTGATTTTATGTGACTAGGTATCCAGCACTTTTTGTGCAAAGATATCCCCGAGTGATGATCTTTTCCATTCCACTTGTATTGGAGCTGGTTATTGTGGATACCTATACTATTATCTAAGAAATTGAGGTAATTTTCACTAGGTATTTTGACGGTGAATTTTATATCATCACAGATAGAGTTGAAAACTTCAGTGATTTTCTTTATCCTGACATTACTTTTCTTGATCATGTCGTCGATATAGCTAGCATACATGTAATAAGTAGGGATTATATTGTAGACATCTTTGAGGATAGTCAAGGCTTTCTGATTTATATGATACATATAGTGATACGAAAACACCATTAGTAAAAACACAGTCAATGAAATTGATAGATTCTAGTTCTTCTAGTAGGGTCATGTAATTTTTTAAATAGTTAGTATGAACAAACTGAATCAGTTTACTAAGGATTTTAGTTAAAAACCAATTAACTTTTTTTCGTGGGATCATCAATGCTAGAAGCAATAGGTCTCGAGGGATAGAATTCATCTCTATCTTTGTGGTCTTTGATCTTAATATAGAAAGTGACTGGTCTTGTACCAGTACTTAGTAATTTCGCTAGATCATGTTTAGAGAGACTCTTGCTGCAAGTTTTGTATTATCGTGTTGGTTTGGTTTTCAGTTTTTCTGATGTTGAACTTTGAGAATTTGGAATTAATAGTTGTGTCATTCAAGATACTTTCAGTGCGGTCAACAATAGAAGAGGATTCCGGAGCTCTAGAAATCAAAGAAGAAGAAACTTAAGTCCAGAAAACCATTAAATAATTGACTACATTTTCACGTCATGGATGATAAGAGACAATGCGATTTTGAAATCGTCGCACTCAGGGGGATTTTATGGAGAAAAGAAATTAGAAACACGAATCTCAAACACCACTTTTTCGCTCCCCACATCTGGCGAATTATTTTAATATCTTTTGAGGCAAGCTATGGCCACCAGATTTCTAACAGCTTTCTTTCTGCGAGCTATGCAACTTTATCAGAAGGAAAATAGTTTTGGCAATATACTTTTGGCGCGAGATTTATTTCAAAATTTGAATGTTCGCAATCTTTTGGCTGATTATGGTGTGCTCACTTCTAATGTAAGCCTATATTGCGGTATCAATTCCTAATGAAAGTTAAGATTACACAAAAGTATTCTTGGAAAAGTATCAATGCAAAAATATTCAGACTTGCAAAGTTTTTGAATTTGAAATTTTGTGCTTATTATGTGGGCATGCTTGAATTTTGAAATTCAAATTTCGATAAAAGTTCACCGAATTGGGTTGCTTCTTCATCTGCAGAAACTAAATACTAAAATGTGCGATTTTAGTGCTATTTAAGTTGAACTAAAAGTTCGAATTATTTGTGTTTTGACCTCATCTAACACAATGCTGTAATCTCACTGCCATTAATAATCACCATTTTATTAACCACCTCGACCAAATCCTTCGATTAGTTATGGTTTATTAGTTTTTGTTGTCATTTTCCATTTCATATTGTGATTTAATGGAAAATTATTAAAAATTAGCATTATTTGATCTTTGAGCTTCACCTCAGCCCATGGATGACTTTAAAAATAGCAATAATGCCTCTTTTACTAAGTACCCTTTCAATGCCCTTTCGATTGATGTCTGATTTGGCAAAATTGGCATGATAATTTGAGGGATCAGCAGGGAGAGATACGCACCACCCATGGGGCAAGGGTTAAATGACCATATAACGCGTACAAGAAAGGATTTACATCGTTTGCAAAGGACTTCATCACTTCTGTAAAAAGGCTCCAGCTCATATCTGCGGTTCACAGTTCACTTGACGATGTAAGACTTTCATTTCAGAATTGTGTGCTGGTCAATTGACTGTAGGTATGAATATTTGACACTTTCCATCCACAGCCGATTGAACATAGCAGGAGACATCTTCGTAAACAAGCTAACAACCATCAAATAGTTGCTATCATTCCGTGGAAGTCTCATTTCACCAGCTTCACGAATTAAGGAATTCATGGGTTTATGCCTCAAATGAAGTCGATGATTTAAAACACCTGTGATGTGGACGTCTTCGAGCCAGTTGAATTTGCTGAAAATAAAGGTTATTATATACAATGTATAAAGGTTGGTCTCCATAAATATCGACCACTCAGCGACCTGATGACACAACGCTGAATTTCGTATTCTGAATTTGTGAATTTTTAGGCTAATTACCGTCATTGACTAATGAGAAACTTCCATGTTCACATCACTCACATGTATCTACTTACCCTGTGTGAGCTCATCCTCGGACTACTAGGTTAGATATGTGGATATTTTAGTAGTCTATGGATCATTGCAAGAAATTACTAGTTTTTGGATTACACAAAAAATGTCTATGTTTTGTTAACCTGCCCCGGATTTCCAGGGAGAGGGATGGCTATGAAATTTAATTAAAGCTTTATATACCAGAAATACATTGTTATAGATAGTCTGACATAGCTTAAAGGATAGCTAAAACCTTGACACAATTTTCTTTATTCCAAAAGTATGAACAAAAGAAGCAATTATATATACACGTATGAACTCGGTAAGTCAAAAAAAGAGCGTCAAGTTTCAAAATCTAGAGGAAAGTCACATAAGAATAGCTAAATGATTCTTTGGGGAAAAGAGAATGAGATAATTAGATATTTTCATTTTGTGTGGAAGCGAAAAGATATCTCTCCCATGAAAACTGCCGAGATGAAAAATCAGCTTTTCAGTCTCACGGGATCAGAAAGTTAACTTTTCCTCCCGCAGTTAACTTTTCTATGAAAACTCCTGTAAAGGACAAATCATAGATGTCTGTAAACAGATTGTGTTCAGCCAGAGAATGCCAAGGTATCAATATAGTCCCTGGATTAGCTCATTCATGGAATTCGCGGTGTAGCCATCAATTTCATAATGAGCAATAGACATCTATAAGTCACAAAATGAAAACCTACATTCTTTCAAGAGGAAATAAACAGGGATGTATATGTATAATATGATATAGAACTCGGGATACACAACCCAAAGAGTGGATAAATTGTCTGTGGGCTGAAGTTTTTTATGACAGTGGAAATTTCTATGTTCGATTTGAAGTTGTATGCTTTACTGCAATGTTATTTTAATCTGATCTCTTAAATGCTTCCCAAACGTTGAGTGTTGTCAACCGTTGAGGAAATATGGATTATCTGTGTGGAAAATCAGAAAGTGGCTTGTATTGTTGCCAAATTTTGTCGTTCGAAAATTGTGCCACTCGAATCTCGGATATTTTGCACTTATTTCAATAACCTTCTGAAACTTGGTTTAGCGTGGACTAACAAGCTTGAAGTCCAATTGATTGGTTTTATGACTCAAGAATCATTTCAATTTCTTAGTGATGAACTTGCCTACAGAGTTTGTTAATATTGTTGTCGATTGACTCAACGTAGCTGTCAATCAATTAACAACATTTCTTTGATTTTCACAGAATATATCAATGCTGGCCAGTCATACATAACAAAATTCAGAAAATTATAATGAGCATTTCAAGTGATTGAAATAGAATGTAACGACGACAACAACTTCAACTGAATTTTGAAGAACTTAATAGACCAAGAATGTTTGTGGTCCACTATCTAAATCTAATTTCCGTAAATAGCAAGTCATATTATAGTGATTGTAAAAAAATGCTCGCCTGTTGCATCACTATGCAGAGTGCAGACTCGATTGATTTATGATGTTTTTTGCACCAGTGACATATCAAGATATATTTTTGAGGAGCTGCGGAGATCAGATATGCATGCATATATTGCAAGCTTTGGTTTTGTGTTATCGCGACTTCATTATTCGGTTTGATTTCGACATGCAGACTGCCTACATGAAAGCTACGTGTATAACGATCTACATGTACATGCAGCTCATTCCAATATGAGAGAGATCATCAAGGGAAAGTCTGTATAGAAATCTTCCTTGTTGTAGCCCTACGGCAAAATTTGATGGACACTGGCTACAATCATCAATAAGTGCATATAGGTATTAATAAGAAAGCACAATTATAGCGATCGTCTCAATCAATCAGAAACCAGAATTAGAAGATTTCGGTGCGGTTTCGGAAAGATGTATATACATGTAATGCAATGAATTTTATAAATTCGGACTTTCTTTTGTACTTCTATTGGTTGGCAATGACGAAAATGATAGTATAGCAATTACTATCAAAGAGCAAATGTGATCGCAATCACTTGCATACATTAACACGCATCTGAACACATAGAAATAATGCTTTTTGCGTGCAGCGATTGCGGCACCTTGGATACATCACTGCTGTGCAATGTCCTTCAAAGCTACAGGACGAGTAAAATTCCTGTTCCTTGGGCGCCATTTTCTACCTGATATTAAACAATTCTCTGAATGTTGAATGCATCGTGTAATATATTCAGTGGTGTCTAACTCCTTGAAGAAACTACTCCTTCGAAAAGATGGTGATGGTTACTAATAGTTCGATGCATGGAATAATTCCACAACTGCATTCATTCTGAAATTTCTGAAGTAATTCAAATTATCTCAATTCCAAAATTAAGCCAGTATACCATACGATGCAAATCATTATCAAATGATGACCTACACAATGATATAACTATTTGATAGTATGAGCATAAAGCATAAAATCACAAAACATCTGCGATATGGACATGAGCTTCTGATCTACACCATCTATAATCAGGGAGCGAATAAAACATACACTGCCAAAATATTATTCGCATTTTGCAGACCTTCTTTAGAAACTTGATGTCAGGCTTGTCCAAAAACATTAAACAATGACAGCATATCGAGATAATAATCTTCATAAAATAAGCTCAAATTATACTAATTTTCTGTGTAATGACACATTGATGCCGACATTACTGAACTACATACATTTTCATGAAGTCTTACAGTTCCAATTGGGCTCAAAACATGGACAAAACTGCCCACGTAAGTATTGCGATTTGAAAAACTTCGGCCCATAGTCAATTCTCCATTCTCAGGGAGTTGTGTATCCCGAGTTCTATATCATACTATTCATAAGTCATAAGTCATAAATGTTTATTCTGAAATATACAGAAAACGCAAAGCGATGGCCGCAAGGGCACTTACAAGTAAGCGTTGATAGCACGTGCAACATATGCATACGCAAAGTTTAGCATCAATAAAAAATACATGAGACATATATTTGCAAATTTACCGAGTGATCATGATGTACATGCACATCATAGACCATCATAAACAAATTATATGAGACCTACATATTTACAAATTTTGAGAGTCATCATGATATACATCATATACCGGTACCATATACAAAATACGTGAGATCTATAGGGCCTACAAATTTAAAAAGTGATGATCACGACATGATGAGAGTTCACTGGATGGGAGTCCTCTCAATGGAGCAAGAGAACGTAAATGCTTAACATCTAATATAGAAATGAATGTAACAAAATTTACACTTTAATGATCATGGTCACATTATATGCAAATTCACTCGGATCAATGAGATTGAGACTCTTATTAGTCTTCATTATAATGAGAATCATCTTCAATATGGAATGTAGGAATGTATCTAAATAAAATTTACCATCAGGTATAAAATGCACTTGTCAAATAATTTTATAGTAAATCACATATTTGCAGTCACAGTATGAGCAAAATTCACTTAGATCAACTGATTTGAGTCTTTTCTTGAACAACATGAAGGTTGGAGCTTTCACTATTAAATCGTTCAATGAATTCCATATTTCAGTGGCGCGAAAGAAAAACAATCCACTGCGATAGTTCGAATTAACTTTTAAGACTGGCACAATCTGACAGCTGTAACGTGATTGACCTCGAGTAATTTGAGATGAAAGGTAGGTGGTAAAAAAGAGTTGAGCGACAAGTCGAAATGATTATGGTACAGTTTATACAAAAAGTACAAGTCCAACAAAATCCGCCTGTATTCTAGAGATTTTAATTTTAACAATTATGGGAAAAGTCAGGTTAGTGCACTTCGAATGAACAATAATATACAATAAAAAGTTAATATATGCTTAATAAGTGTAGCCCTGAAAAGGGCTGTTGAAAGCGTTCACGCAAAACAATTGTAATCGATGAGAATAGCTGTCATACTTGATACTAGATCGTTTACAAACGATGCGGGTGAAGAATCTCTGGACACGCTCAATACGGAAAATGTCGCGTTTGAGGTACGGTGAAAAGATTACACTTCCATATTCCAACAGAGGGCGAACAAAGACAACAAAGGCTTTCATTAAGATACGGGAGTTGTAGCAAACGAAAGATTTAAGGATACAGTATGCTCTGGCATATGCGGTTGAGCTGATGCGCCCACAGTGATCACTAAATCTGAGATCTGATGAGATCAAAAAGCCTACGTCTTTCACAGTGACTGAATTTTTCAGGGATACGCTGTCAAGATGATAGTTGACGGAAGGAGCATATCGATCTCCAGCAGTAAACTAAAAGCTTTTTTGCATAGAAATCTTCAGTTGCTATGTTTTACACCAATAATCAAATTTGAGAAGAGTATGTTTTAGGTCTGAAGACATGTTTTAGTTATATTTATGAAAGGTATATTTTAGGTATATTTATGTGTATGATAATGACCAGAGTAGAGGATTTCAATAGTCAGAATTTACGAGTCCGAAGGACGAGTAAATTTTGATACCATTGAAATCCGATATGTGGTCATTATTATAATTTAGTTTACGTTCTATGGTACATTCCCCAATAAAATATCATAAATTCTGAGCGTTTAATCATCAAACAATATATTTCATATCTATTACATTAAATGAAATGTTACTCGTAATATTTCATTTAATGCTCACTAAAAGTTAAATTTAACATGCAATTATAACAATGAAAGAAAATTTACGTTGTCATTGTAACAATTAGTCAAAAGTTATGATTATCTTATTCTTCTCCCCATCAATTTCGACTCTCATCTTCTTTTCCGGTGGATTAATTTCGATTCTTTCGCTTCTTTCGGTGTTCACAATTAACGTTTTTGTTGATTCACTTTCACCGTGTAATACAGTTGACATTCTTTTTTCGAATACTGCTGAATCCACATAAGCGGAAGTTGCAGCCGTGCTAATGCGACCAGTCTTCTTTGAAATAACTGCCGGGGCTTCGGTCAAGCGAGTTTGTGCAGTTCTGCGCAGACTTGTATTATTATAAAACTCTGATGGGTTCAACGATTTTAGAAGCCTTTTTGTCACATCCCTAATACTATGTACACCTATAGGTGAGGCTTTGTACCAAGCATTCGTAGCTGGATTATCGATTATTGCAAGATAGAATGCAGAATGTCCATTTTTTCCATTTGACTCAGGTCGATGTGAGATGTACCTTTTATAGATTTCAATGGGACATTTTTCTTTATTTTCTCTTGCATATACTCTAGTACATTTCGGATCCATTCTGCAATTTTTCAGACCAAACGTTTCGTTTTTTGAAAAATGTTCTGTGTACTCCAAGTACTCATTTCCGTCATTATCACAGAACAATTTGATTTGTGAGGATTCTCCATACACAAGATTTCTGTGCTCTTCGCCCGCTCGTAAACTAAAATGCAGACCGATGAAATAGATCAATGTGTTGATCAACTGACGTGGATTAGCCCAACCGAAACTTCCATTGTTCCATAATAACTCTTCGTCATTGATCGTAATAATACTAGCTCTCTTCTTTTGTTGCACCAATCCAAGACACGCAGCTTTTTTCATTTGTGCGTCTAGTACTTTCCGTGATTCAGTAAAGTCTTTATCTTTGAAAATTGATATTTGCCAGTTCATTGTATCATTGAAGTGATACTGAATAGCTGCACATATTTCCTTTTGTGTCTGTGGAGGATATGTCTTTGTCTGTCTTACGCATGTCACAGAAAAAATACTGAAGGCAATGGCTTAGATCAGAAGATCTTCAATATCTTTCAACACTTTAGGTACATCATCAAGACGAATTTTCCATTGGTTGAACCAATTTTGGAACATTGACATTGCCCACTTGGATTTACTAATCGTACTTTTTGATTTTGCTTCGATCAAACTTTTACTCATTTCTTCTCTTGTAGTAGCAGCAAATCGGACATTTTGAACTATTGATGAAGTTGAAAGATTTTCACTATTCATGATGGATGATACCGAGTTCTATGATGATAGAATTCTAAATGTTGCATTGGTATTTATATATTGTCATTGATATCATTTAAATTTTGAAAACCTCTATACATGGACTCCTAGAAATATTAATACGAGAAATTTCTAGGATAAAACTCAATGTTGCATTGATCTATAAATAATAAAACCTCTAAGCAAGCCATAGATAGCTTCTAGAACGTAAACTAAATATTTCTGAAGTATGTTTTAGGTCATAGACATCCCTGAAATAAACGTTTCCTCCCTTAGCTATCTGTCCATCCCTCGCTGCGCTCGGGCTGTACAACATAGCTGTGGGAGGAAAAGTTGATATTTCCTCTCTTAAGAAATAGCTATTCCCGAGGACTTTAGCCCGAGGAAGACATCTGATAATTTCACGATCTATGACTGGAGGATCATTTAGCTATCTTCTATCCATTATGTAATGGATAGAGGATGGCTATGCGATTCTCTGGGATCTAGAGAGGGAAATTATTTGATGAATCCCGAGGGCTTTAGCCCAAGGGATATATTAAACAATTTCACGAGCTATGTTAGAGAATCGCATAGCTATCCTCTATCCGTTATAAAGTATGTCAGATTATTAGGACCATAGATATCCGCGATAGAATCCCTCTCTACCAAGACTTTACCTGGGAACAAATTTTATCAGATATAGAAGGGATTCTGAAATACGATTCTACAACCATGTAATAATCTGGTATACTTCATAAAAATGATAATACACTAGGTGACATGCCACGCTCAATCACGCGTAATTCACATCCGTGGCTATGCGGGATATTGCTGCAATATAAGTTATACAAGTTAGTATAGTTGGCAGTCCTGTTATATAGACTTTGCGTCTCATGTGTCTGCATGTATTGTATCATATGTATGTATGCTTATCATATGTATAAGCGGCAGCGCAGACAACCGTAGACGACGCGCAAACTATAAACGCTGGCCCGCGCGCACGTATTCATAAACATTCCCCATGTTTTAACAGCATCAGATCAAGTGATTTCTGACTCTTAGTGCAGCGCGTATGTACGCGGGTAGAAGAATAGAATATCCTTAACCACGGATGTTTGGGGTGTTCCGTAATTACGCGTGAATCACGCGTTGCATGTCACCTAGTGCAATAAGTAATAATAACTTTATTCAGCATCCAAAAACGGACAGGATAAAAAGAAATGAAAAGTCAACACTACAGCATAACAACATCAACAATTTCGAACGCAAGGGCTCCTGGTTATATATAACAGTCCTTATGCTGTCCCGGATTCCATCAGGCTCATACCCTAATGCTTGTAAAGTATGCTAGATTATTTTGAAATGCAAAAACATGGATATTTTTGTGCGATTATTTTGAAATACAAAAACATGGATACTTTTGTGCCAGCAACAGTTTTATTTTTCATTCGTAATCCTGACTTTGAAGAGTGAGCAATGGATAACTACGACACAGAGAATCGTCCATCAATGTCATTGCTATGTATTTGAATGAAACAAATTGTCTCATGAACTGGAAGGGCGTAACTTTTTCCGGCTCCTGCAAAATATCTTTATGAGAGTTGACGATTAAATAATTCTGGCTGTACTTGGTGGAGCTTTTCAATTCAAATTTTGTCTTGCTGGCCTGAATTTTCCTCTGTCGGTCATAGTTTACGTTGCTCTCCTATTGTTGGCACTCGCTTGCAGTTTGACTGTCAAATTTCGCTTGAATCGGTGCTAAAAATCGATTATTGCATAACTTTTCACTGGATATCTATATCCTTGAAAAAATTGCTACTTTTTAGAGCTGTTTTCAACAGATATCCTATCGCTGGATTTACAGTGCATTCTTAACACTGCTGAATTATTGATTGTATGTACCATTCAATGTTTGCCACCTATGGCCTATACTGTTGAACTTGCTTAGTATAGCTCTGTAATTCTCAGCTGTGAAGAGAAATATGTATTATTTATGTATACATTTTACATTTGCTGTGTATTATATTAGTTAGCACTACACCTGATACTTGCGAACTTACTTTAGTAAGCATGTACTCAGAACTACTTTCTCCTCTGGTTCAAATGCTATGGGATACAGTAAAATGACCTCCATTTCTGGACTGTAAACATCAAATGTCACTGATTTCTTATGCTTAAAGTAATGGGAAAACAATTTCTTGGCCAGATAAAATCTCATGGTGGATGCAAAAGTCTGCAGCAATTGAAAATAGCGACTTATACAACCTAAATGACATTAATTTGCAAGAGCTATTGGACACCAATTTCAAACTAGACTATTGACATGGACAATCCTTGACAAGTGAAGACATAGAGAATGCAATTTCAAATCAAATTCCAGCTAATAACAGTAATTATAATAACTTATTCACGAAAGGTACAGACAACTAAAACCAACGCAAAGTGGTCAAGAAATACTTCAACTCTTGGGTTAAGGGAGGCAATTCCAAAATACTTTAAAACAATTCAAATGATTTGCTTTTGTTATCGGAAGATGGACCAGTAAAACTAGAGACCATGACAAAATGTGCTCTATACTATGCCCTGAAAATCTTCTTTAAGACAAGGAAAAAGAATGAAGATTGACACCCGAGTGAGGGTCTCCGTTGCTTATTTACAAGAATTGCCTTTTATACGAAAAATCTACTAAACAAGTCGTGCCAACTCTGGACTGAACCTGAATTTTCACAGGCACGTTGTGCTTTGGATGCGGCAATGAAATATACTGCTGAAGATGGAATCAACCAGCAAGGAAACCGTGCTGCGTCAATCAGTGAAGATCGGGAGAATAGACTCTCGGATCGCAAATATTTAGGTTGTATAAACCCTAAGACCTCAATCGTACAGTTTTTTACCTCCTTTCAGTCAACTGTGGTTTAAGAGGTGGGAGTAAATTATGAACACTTACTATTGGACCAAGAGGATCGCTGACTCTTAAATTTATGGATGATGTACAAGTCCTAGAATATACGGAATCTTATTCAAAGACATTCAGTCATGGACTACGAGATCACAATGTGCAACCAAAAGTTGTCAAGGTTTGGCCCGCTGACAATCCTGAACGTTGTCCCATAAAGTAATTTGAAAAATTTGTTTCGCGCCGTCTGTCTGCATGTGCTACAAACGCCATATTTTTCTGCAACCAGTTGCAAACTATACAGACACAAAGTGGTTGGTTCCTCAGTACAGCAATAGGTCACAACACGTTAGATTAGCGACAACACCGGGGACAGAGCTGGCGAAGAAAGTGAGTGGTCATCGCTCAGACTGTGTGATTTCCTATAATCATATCAGCAACAAACGTTTGAAACTTGCTTCCAACATTTTGACAAGCTCAGTTCACCAGGAGGGTAGCTCAATTTCAATGTCATCACAAAGTATAGCCACTGGTGCAGGAAGAAGTTTGATGATGGACATACGAGTAGCAGAAGCCTGTCGAATCATGGAGGCAAAACCTTCGAACCTCGCAATTACCCAAAGCGACGGCAGTGCTGCATCCACTGACTTTTAACTTTTCTTGTTTAAAAATGTTACATCTCTGCCGATTTATCTTGTAATACATTATTGATAGAATCCCAAATAGAATGCCTTGGGAATAAATTTTACCGCAAATAGTTGGGATACTTTAATAAGATTCTGCAAGTATGTCAATAATCTAGCATACTTTATATGCATATAATCAAATCAAGACACGACACGGTCAAAAAAAATTCGAAGGATCCAGGAAACGGAAGATGCCAAAGTTAAACAATTACCCTAGTGGAGAATCTTGTAAATAATTAGGTAATTAAAAGTCATGAACGAATGAATATAAATTAATACTGACAACATAGAGTAACCTACTCTAGTAAAGAGCAGGTACTGAAATACGTATAAAGGCAAGTCTACTCAACTGAAGACGGTAAGGGAAATAAATTAATACTTATAAACGATTTAATTTTTATCAAATAAGAACTGTAATAAGAGTTCGTCATGGACCTGACGAGAAGCTAACTAAAAATAACAAAAGGTGAAAATTAGAAACCTAAAAAACAAAATTAAGTTTGCTATGTATGGAGTCATCAGGGAGGAACCATGTGGCTGCATGAAGCAAGGTTTCGGCCCCTAACCTCCAACCTATACCACATGGCGGAGCCAGGCCAACCATATCGAATGTACGATATGGAACGTCTCTCCAAGCCTGAGGAAACATAGCAGAACCTAACCGAAAATAAATTTTTTAATATATTAGGACAAAAGGACGCACTTGAAACTAAAAGAGGTTATCTTAGTCCAACATGCCAATGATGGATGGCATCTGGCGGGGCGAAAAACAACCAAACTTAAAAACGAGGAACCTATTCTTGGAGAAGGACTTAATGCAAGAATTAACCAGCAAATTATTCTTATAACCCCGTCCTTTAAAGATATCAAAAATGCCCTTAGCTCTTGATATGAAGGCGGAAGTATCAGATGAAATCCTAGCGAATCTGATGAGTTGGGCAGCAAAGATGTTTAAGCCAGTGTTCAAAGGCATGTTACTCTCGGGGAAAGTATACAGCACCACTGGGAAGCTGAACTCATCAACCTTATGGTAAACCTCTGTGATGTAATGGCCACCATCTTCGATCCTGATTTTTACATCCAAATAATTAACACATTTGTTGTTGTCCCCGCTTCTGCTAGCCAAGAGATCTACCGGGTAGATTTCAGGAAGGATCTTATCAAAATGTTTGAAGTTAAAAACACAAATGTCATCGACATACCTAGTGGTACGAGAGAGATGTTTGGCTAAGCCAAATCTCTTACTCGCTGGGAGCCCCCTCACAAAATTAAACTCTCTGTAAGCCAAAAACAGGTCAGCTAAGAGCGAGCTGGAATTCCCACCCATAGGTATGCCTCGAATTTGCTTGAAGACAAGTCCCCCGAAAGTGACAAAAGTGTTATTCAGGATAAAACTTATTGCATTAAGGAATTGGGTTTTGGACCAGCAGTGATATCCTCTGTATTTTTTATTCGAGAAGAAGGTTCTATAATAGCCAATGCAAATAAAGCTCTTGGAGCTGCTAAAAATTAACTCACATAAGTCTTTCAAGGACTCCATAACCTGGTCTAAATTAAGATTCGTATAGAGTGTGGAGAAATCATATACTTGTAAGGAGTGGCAATTCAAACCCGACATCCTGTCAAGGAATTCCCCAGAAGAGTTAATGCTCCAGAAGGCGTTCACACCCGAATTATGCTTGATGGAAAGGCAATAACTACTAAACTTGTCCCGGACCAATTGCAAACCTTTGTTCACCAGTATGGCCAAATCTTTGGATGTGCTGTTCCTGGCACCAGCAATGAATCTACTTTTATACGGATTTTTGTGCAATTTAGGTATCCAGAAAAGTTTAGGTAAAACCATAAACTTATCTTTAACAGTTATGCCAAAGGAATCCTTGAGGGTGGTGCAATGTTCGGCAATTATGTCATTAATGGAAGAAATTACTGGTGCGTAAGTCTGATTACCAACAGCATTGAAACTTCTAAGGTCAAAGCCTAGTTCGTTCAAGAGGATAATGAGGTAATACTTCCTACACACAATGACAAAATTGTTGGCGGCCTTATCCGCCGGAGTAATGATGTAATTCTTCTGAAAGTTTGAGATGAAGTTTTTACACTCCATAGATTTTAGTACCTCGTGCGAATGCAAAAAGATGGAAAGCTAGAACTTAGGAAGGAAATGCGATTTCTAATTATCTTAAGGACATCCTCCGACCAATTCTGGAAGTCAGAATTCTTAAGGGCGTATTTTCTGCAGGACTTTTCAATAAATGCAACTAGTGCATTTTTAACACTGACCCTAACAAAATCCCAAGACTTGTGAATAGGCTCTCTATAATTAGTGCCCTTAGCCATCAAATCCCTAAGTTTAGGGTTGGATATAATTCTCAAGTCACCAGTAACCACGTGTGAAGCGGGCTTGTAGCAGAAGATAGAATCAGAACAAAGACAAGGCTTGCTAATAAATTCTCTGATTTCATCAATAGAAGCGTTCTTCAAGATCTGATTGTAATTGAAGAGCTTCCGACCAATAGGGGTGGTGTATTTAAAGAAAACCTGTAGTGGACATTTACTACGAATTGGATTAGGCAACATACTGCTAACATGTGAATCAGCGAAAATGGAAGAAACTTTTAAGAGATCTACTTCTTTGCACTCAAAAGGGATAATAATAACTTCCCTGTCGATCTTATCAACGGAATCTTCGACTTTTAAGAATCTCGAACAGAAGGATTCGACTAGATACGAGCAGGTACCCGGCTTGCTAAGAGTAAAAGCAAGAAGTTGCTTAAGTGTGGTACGACTAAGAGACTTCAAAGTGATGTAAAATTCGTAAAACATGTTGGAAAAACAAAGGCTATTAATTTTATCGTAGAGAGACTCCAAGCATTTAGCCAAGACATTTCTCTTATTACTGTGAATCCCATGCCCTCTAGGTCTTCTAAGGACCGGAGAAGAGAAGTACTGCTTATGTAAGGAACCTTTGGAGACACAACCAAAACCTTGAATTCTATCGTTCAAGCCAAGTGGGAAGATTGTACATAGTGTTTTAATCCAAAAATCCTCCTTCTTCAGAAGCTCCCTATCCCTAAGGTCAGAATTATCAGAGAAGTTGGAATCTACATGGTCTATAATTTGCAATTTAATGTTGCAAAAATTATGACCATCATGCCTAAAGTGCTCATAAAGAAAAGTAGTGGGTTTTGAGGATGCATGGTGACGGTGACCATTCAACCCAGCATTTAAAGATTGGGTGGTTTTGCCAACATATTGGAACCCGCATTCGCTGCAAGAAATGAGATAGATTACAAAGCTGGAATTACAATCGAAAGAACCACTTAAATCTATGAGAAAAGCCTTTTTAGTGGTGTTTGATACAAAAAAGGAAGATTTATGTATGGACCCACAACACAAGCACCCTTTTCTATTACAACTGTCAATAGAAAAGGAACCCGTGCTATCGGCTACATAAGCCTTTTTCTTAATACTGTAAGGGTAATGGTATCTAACTCTAGAAGCCGCAAGCAAAGTTTTATTGTTACCCCTTGTCGAATAAGGCAAAATTCTAGGACTATGTGCTCTCAAAAAGTATCTAAGTAAAAGCTCTCTAAAGTATATAGAGCCCACCACGCTCGGGCAGATTGCTGTTTCTTCTTCGGGAATTTGAAGAATGCTACTGTATACCTATTACATAATGGCTATTTTCTTGAGAGAGGAGATATCAACTTTTCCTCCCTTAACTAAGTTGTAGGCTTACAGCCCGAGCGCAGCGAGGTATGGATAGATAGCTAAGGGAGGAAACGTTTATTTCTTCTCGAAAGAATGTAGCTTTTCATTTTGTGACTTGCAGATGTCTATTGTTCATTATGAAATTGATGGTTATACCGTGAAATCCATAGAAATTAACAATACCATAGAAAGCCACTATTATCCACTTCTACGGTGAAATCCATGAATGAGCTAATCCAGGGACTATCGATATCTTGGTAGTCTCTGGGTATGATTTTAAGTGTTTGGCCATTCCTGGAGAAATGGTGTGTTTTTGTAAAATGAATTGCGTAATCGCTTTAACCAGGAAAATAAAAACCACTAGGGTTGTCCGATGTTTCGAATATCTTTTACGAGGACGAATTACACAATGGCTAACATTGCCTTTTATATCGAACTTGGAACAAGTCAAAATTTGAAAAAAGGTACAAATTATACAAAAGTGTGAAGATTATAGTGAAAATGCATATATGTCAAAATTATGTTGGGAAATCACGGATAGAAAAAATGTTCAAACAAGATATCTGATGCTGGCTACATCATGCAATGAAAATAGAAATCTTAATCAATAAAATAGTACTAAGCTTCCGAACAGAAACCACGTAATAAAAACCAACAGTTTTAGCAAAAACTGTTGGTTTTTATTACGTGGTTTCTGTTCGGAAGCTTAGTGCTATTTTATTGATTAAGTATGACCACGTTGAACAATTAAATAGAAATCTTATGGGAATTTTGATGCCAGTAGGGATAAATGCAATAAAGAATGTACATGTACTGTATTGTCATCACAAATGCATGAGAATCCTGATTATTGTCATAGGTTCATTATTTTGATCCCCTCACAGCCATTCATGAGATTGTTCGAATTCATGGAATGGGCCTCTGCTGACAGTCGGGCATTTTTGTTCTTGATTGTTTTCAATATTTTCCATTTAAAATTTGTTGGCTTGACATCTTTGTGTTCATCCACAAAATGTCTTTTTACATGCGAGTCACTAGATGTACAGTGTTCTAATATTCTTGTTCGTAATATCCTTTTTGTCTGTCCAATGTATTCTCTATTGCATATGTTACAAGAGATCTTGTACACTGCATTCTTTGTTTGGCATTGATTCGGAAAACAAGCTGTTTGACAGGTCTTGCAATTATTCTGGCAGTTTCTTGGGTTTCTTCTGTTGAATTGTCTAGAGAGAGGTCTGTTGGATTGAAAAATTATTCTTTTTTTATATCTGTTCTTTTTTACGCCTCAATTATTTTCCTTTTCTGCTGTTCGTTGAAATAAGGTAACTTGACAAATGTAATTGGTTGTTTGTTTTCTTTTTTCTTTTTCCTGTCTCTTTGTTTGACAGCATTCTCCAAGAAGGGTTTCGTGTATCCATTGGTAGTGAACCTATGCATAACCATTTGAGTTCTCTTCTTTTTGTTCTCTGCTGTTGAATTTCTTTCAGCTCTCAAATTGGTTACCAGGTTTTTCTTTCCACTGATCGGTACTGCTGCTTCAAAAGGAAGACATGTTCCACTATGCATTGGTTTGAAATATATTTGTAAGCTTACGCCTGTGTTCTTCCGCTGTACCAGAGTATCTAGGAAAGGTATTTCTTCATTGATGGGAGTCTCGATTGTGAATTGAATGAAGTGATTGATAGAATTGGCTGTCTGGAATATTTCAGGTGGGGATAGAGAATTTTCAGAAACAAAGAAGATATCGTCTATATATCTCTTCCAAAATTTAATGTCAGTTTGTTGTAAAATCGCAGTTTCGATGAAATCCATGTAAATTATTGCAAGTGGTGGCGCAGCTGAGTTCCCCATTGAGTTTCCAGATACTTGTTGTTTATGAACTCCATTTATTTGGTACACATCCTCAGTGAGACAAAGAGTAAGAAGTTCTTGAAAGTCAATTGCTCTGAGATCAGTTAGAATCGATTGTCTTCTGTGTAAGGCAAAGAAAAAACACAGTCTCTGGGTAATCATAACTTGTTTCTGTAATGGATAAATGATGGCTATGCGATTCTCTGGGATACAGAGAGGGAAATTATTTGATGAATCCCGAGGGCTTTAGCCCAAGGGATATATCAAACAATTTCACGAGCTATGTCAGAGAATCGTATAGCTATCCTCCATCCGTTATAAGGTAAAGTCCATCACAAAAATGATATTCACAGAATTTATTATAGACACAACACGTTTTGATTCTTCATAAGATCTAGCGCGTCACACGCAGGTGACACGGAAGACGTATTGTCAGTATACAATAGAAGCAAGAAGTCGAATAGAAGTTAAAATACGGATTTCCTATTTCACATTTGCCATCTGCTACATAATTCTAAGTCAATAAACAAAGCGTGTTGTGCCTAAAAGAAATTCTGCGAATATCATTTTTGTGATCAGGAGAGACTGTTTGTTTAACTGCGAAAATAACATCGGTTGTCGTGACGTTTTCATTATCTTTAGCGGCAAATCGGTCAAGCTACCGGTTACCGTATTTCTGCCTACTGATGGAGAATTCTGTCCTTGAAGTCCTATCATGATCATGAAAATGACAAATCTCATTTTGATTTTTTGAAGGTATTCTGAATCATTACGTTGTTGAGTGCATGAAACTCGGAAGTACATGGATCTACATAAAAAAATGGGATTTTGCGATGTTTGAGGCTCTTTAACTTTTCAAGATGACTGGAGGTACAACTTAAGAATTGTCGTTTTACTGATGCTGGGTAACAACCTACATATTTAAAATAATAAGAAGCTCGCGAGCGAATTTAGGAAGAAAATATCAGTGTCTCTTGCACTAATAGAGCATTGCCGACAGTACACTGCTGTTGAAAAGGTTAGCTCTGATGTTAGGCTACCTTTGAAATCGAGGTGTAACTGACCCAGCCTCATTTTCAGTAGTTGCTTGAGGACGTAGATGTGGTCTATGGTGCTGTACCCCGATCTAAAGCCAGCTTGTTCTGGTGGTTGATGCTCGTCAAGTTGCTTGGTAATTCTGTTGAGCAAAACTTTGATGACGATTTTGTAGCTGGCTGACAGAAGTGACATCGGTCAATAGTTTCTCAGTTTTTCTCGGTCTCCCTTTTTGAATGATAGTGCAGTTTTTGATGTCTTCCAATATTCGGGAATCTTCCGATGTTCATGTAGCCTTTAAGCGTCTGGGCATTGCCGACCAGCCCCCCAGCAGCCTAGAGCAGTTCAATCTCAATGTGGTCCAGGCCGGGATATATATATATATATATATATATATATATATATATGATGTCAAGTTCCTTTGTTGCGCACAGCTCCGTGATACAAATTGTAGGCCTCATCTCTTAACATCGTTGCCATCTCCAATTGCATGCATTCGTTTTTGTGTTTGTTCCTTGAAATTGATTTTGATTGCTAATGTTATTTTTGTTTCTTTTGAAGTTGGTAAAATTAGGTTTCAGGTTACTACAGAACTTGTTGTTTGAATTTCCATTTCGCCTATTATATGCAGTACATGCATGTTTCCTTTGGCAGTTGTTGCAGTTAGCATTTTGGCCACTGACAAATCCCTCATTTGAAATCTGATTTGGTTGATTAAAGTTATAAGGCATGGACTTATATCTGCTGTTTACCGGCAGAAGATGCTTGTCCGATGGGAAAAATCACTTTTGCTTTCCCCAATTTGACATGTCGTGTGATATCATAGTTTCCATTATTTTCTATTTCATTTATTATCATTCGTTATTTCATGTTACTTGTATACTGTACTTAATTATTGCATTTATATTTTATATATTGTGGAAGTGTGTCAATACATCATTTGT
>CAJQUW010016209.1:0-34312 GCA_907163375.1 Prostheceraeus crozeri
CACTAAAATGGGTTTCCGCTAAGGGGACTTTCTCACTAAAAGGATCTTTCCACGGAGTGAGTTTCCGGTAAGTGGTCTTGTCCACTAAAATGATCTTTCTCACTGAGTGGATTCCACGAAATGGGTTTCGCATGTGACGTTCCATAAAAGGATCGTTCCACGGGATAAGCTGCCGTAAGTGGACGTGTCCACTAAATTGATTCTTTACACTGAGTGGAGTTCCCACTAAATGGGTGTCCGCTAAGTGGTCATTCAACTAAAGGATCCTTGCCTCTGAGGACTTCCGAGAAGTGGTCTTTCCACTAATCGGCCTTCCACTGATATGGATTATCGCACAAATGTGGGTTCAGCGCTAAGTGGTCTTTCCTTAAAAGAATCTTTCCACTGAGTGCTTCCCGAAGGTGGTCTTTCCACTAAAGCGCTTTCACTGAGTGGGATTGCCACTAAATGGAGGGTGTTCCCTAGTGATCTTGTCCACTAAAGGCCTCATTTCCACGAGTGAGCTTCCGGTAAGTGGTACTGTTCCACTAAATCGGCTGCCCACTTGATGGAATTTCCACTAAATGGGTTTCCGCTCTAAGTGGGGTCGTTTCCATTAAATCGGCGTTTCCACTGAGTGAGATCCGGAAAAAGTCTTTCCACTAATGATCTTTCCACTGAATGGATTTCCACTAAATGGGATTCCGCTAAGTGGACTGTTTCCACTAAAAGGATCTTTCCACTAGTAGAGATTTTCCGGTAAGTGGTCTTCCACTAAATGATCTTTCCACTGAGTGGCTTTCACTAAATGGGTTTCCTCCGCTAAGTGGACTTTCAGTAAAATGATCTTATCCACTGAGTGGAGCTTCCGGTAAGTGTCTTTTCCACTAAAATCGGCTTTCCACTGATGTGATTTCCACTAAATGGGGTTTCCGCTAAGTGGACTTTCCAGTAAAAGAATCTTCCACTGATGAGCTTCCGGTAAGTGGTCTTTCCACAAAATCGGCCTCCAGCTGAGTGGATTTATCCACTAAATGGTTTCGCTAAGTGGGTCGCTTTCCACTAAATCGGCCCATCCACTGAGTGGATTTCCACAATATGGGGTGTCCCGCTAAGTGGTCCTTTCCACAAAGGATCTTTCCAACTAGTGAGCGTCCGGTAAGATGTGACCTTTCCACTACATGATCTGTCCACTGAATGGTTTTCTACTAATTGGTTTCCGCTAAGTTGACTTTTCCCAACTGAAGGTTTTTTTCCACTGAGTGAGTTCCGGGGAAGTGGTCTTTTCCACAAATCGGCTTTCCACTGAGTGGAATTTCCACTAAATGGTTTTCGTAAGTGGTCATTTCCACTAAATATCTATCCACTGAGTGGGATTTACCCCTAAAAAATTGGTTCCGCTAAGTGGATTTCCAGTAAAAGGATCTTTCCACTGAGTGATTTTCCGAGTAAGTGGTGCTTTGCCAATAAATCGGTCCTTCCACTGAGTGGATTTCCACTAAATGGGGGTTTCCGCTAAGGTGGATGTTCCATATAAAGGATCTTTCCCACTGAGTGAAGTCCAAAGTGTTGCTTTCACAAAAGTCGACTTTTCCACTGAGTGGATTCACTAAATGGTTTCCACTAGGGTTGGGGTCTTTCCCACTAAAGGATCTTTCCACTGAGTGAATTACCGGTGAAGTGGGTCTTTTTCACTTGAGTGGATTTCCACTATATGGGTTTCCGGCATAAGTTGACATTCCACTAAAAGATCTTTTCCACTGAGTGAGTTTCCGTAAGTATTCTTTCACTAAATGATCTATCCACTGAGGATTTCCGACAAATGGGTATTCCGCTAATTGACTTTCCACTGATAAGGATCTTACCACTGATGAGTTTCCGGTAAGTGGTCCTTTCCACTAAATGATCTTTCCAGTGAGGGAATTTCCACTAAATGGATTCCGCTAAGTGTCTTTTCACTAAAAGCTGGGACGAAAGGGTATCTTTCCGACTTACTGAGCTTCCGGAAAGGCGTCTTCCACTAACATCGGCTTGTCCACTGAGTGGAGTTTCCACGTAAATGGGTTTTCCCGCTAAGTGGACTTATACCAGTAATAAGGATCTTTCCACGAGTGAGCTCTCGCGGTAAGAGTCTTTCCACAATTGATCTTTCCACAGAGTGGATTTCCACTAAATGGGTTTCCGCAAAGTGGACTTTCCACGTAAAAGGATCATTCCACGGGAGTGAGCATTCCCGTAAGATGGTCTTTCCACTAAAGCGGCTTTCCACGAGTGATTTCCACAAAATGGGTTTCCGCTAATGTGGACTTCCCAGTAAAAGGATCTTTCCACTGATTTAGCCTTCCGGTAAGTCCTTTCCACTAAATGATCTTTCCACTGAGTGGATTTACCACTAAAGGGTTTCCCGCTAAGGTGGACGTTCCACTAAAAGGAGCTTTCCACTGAGTGATTGTCCGGGAAGATGGGTCTTTCCTCCACCTAAATGATTTCACTGAGTGGATTTCAACAAATGGGTTTCCGCTAAGGTGGAGACTTCCACTAAAGGATCTTTCCAACGAGTGGAGCTTCCGGTAAGTGGTCCTTTCCACTAATGAGCTTTCCACTGAGTGGATTTCCACTAAATGGGTTTCTCTAATGGACATCCAACTAAAAGGATCTTAACACTGAGAGTTTCCGGTAAGTGGTCTTTCCACTAAATGATACTTTCCATGAGTGGATTTCCACTAATGGGTTCCGCAAGTTGGTCTTTCCACTAAAGGATTCTTTCCACAGAGTGAGGCTTCCGGTAAGTGGCTTTCCACTAAATCGGCTTTCCACTGAGTGAATACCACTAATGGGTTTTTTTCTTCCGCGTAAGTGGAACGAGTTCCACTAAAAGGATCTTTTCCACTGAGTAGCTCCGGTACGTAGTCTTTCCACAAAAGGATTCTTTCCACTGAGTGTTTGTTCCACTAAATGGGTTTCCGCTAAGTGGTCTTTCCACTAAAGATCTTCCACTGGAGTGAGCTTCCACTAGTGGTCTTTCCACTAAAATCGGCTTTCACACTGAGGGATTCCACGAATGTGGGTTTTCCGCTCGGAAGTGGTCTTGGCCATTAAATGGCTTGCCCACTGAGTGATTTCCGGAAGTGGTCTGTTCCACAAAATGATCTTTCCACTGAAGGGATTCCACTAAATGGGTTTCCGCTAAGTGGTCTTTCCATTAGAATGGGCTTTCCACTGAGTGATTTTCCGGAAAGTGTCTTTCCCACTAAAATACTTTCACTGAATTATTTCCCCACTAAATGGGTTTCCGGCTAAGTGGACTTTCCACTAAAAGGATCTTTCCACTGGAAGTGATTTTCCGGTAAGTTGTTCTTGTCGCACAAATGATCTGTCCCACTGAGTTGGATTCCACTATATGGGTTTCCGCTAAGTGGACTTTCCACTAAAAGGATCTTGTGCCCCAGCTGAGTTGAGCCTTCCGGTTGTCTTTCCACTAAATGATCTTTCCACTGCTAGTGGATTTCCACTAAATGGGTTACCGCTAAGTGGTTCTTTCCACTAAAGGATCTTTCCACTGAGTGAGCTTCGGTAGAGGGTCTTTCCCACTAAATCGGCCTCCCACTGAGTGATTTCCACGAAATGGGTTTCCGCTAATGGTCTTTCCCAGTTAAAAGGAACTTTCCAATGAGTGAGTCTCCGGTAAGTGGGCTTTCCCACTAAATCGGGGCGGGGACGCCTTCCACTGAGGTGGATTTCCACTAAAGTGGTTTCCCGCTAAGTGGTCGTTTCCACTAAAGGATCTGTCCACGAGTGAGCTCCGGTAAGTGGCTTTCACTAAATGATCTTTCCCACTGAGTGAGCTTCCACAAATGGTTTCCGCTAAGGAGTTGACTTTCCCACTGAAAGGATTTTTTTCACTGGAGTGAGTTTCCGGAAACGTGGTCGTTCACTAAATCTGGCTTCCACTGAGTGATTTCCAAGTATATGGGTTGTCCGGGTAAGGAAATATTATGGTGGTTGGGGAGGAGCGCAGCCTGTTCGGGGGAAAGAGGTCGGTCTTTCCCCTAAAGTGATCATTCCACGAGTGTTTTCCACTAAATGAGGTTTCACGCTAAGTGGGATTCAGGTAAACAAGGATCTTCCACCTGTGAGTGTTTTTCCGTAAGTGGTCTTCCACTATATCGGCGGTTCCTCTGAGTGATTTCCACTAAATGGGATTCCCCTAGGTTGGTCTTTCCCATCTAAAGGGAGCGTTTCACTGAGATAGCTTCCTCGTAAGTGGTCTTTCACATGAGTGGATTTCACTAAAAATGGGGTTCCGTGCTAAGTGGACTTTCCAGTAAAGGAAATCTTTTCAACGGGAGGTGATTTCCGTGGGAGTGTCTTTCCACTAAAGTGAATCTTTCCACTGATGGATTTGCCCACTAAATGTGTTTTCCGCTAATGACGTTCCACTGAAAGGATACTATACCCGCTGTGGGAGTTTCCCGGTAAGATGGTCTTTCCACTAAATGATCATTCCAGATGAGTGGATTTCACTAAATGGGTTTCCGCTAAGTGGTCTTTCCACTACAGATCTTTCCTACTGACGTGAGCTTCCTGTAAGACGTCTTTCCAACTAAATCGGCTATGCCACTGATGGATTACACTAAATGGGTTCCGCGAAGTGGACTGTCCAGTAAAAGAAACGTTTTCCTCTGAGTGAGTCGTTCAGTAAGTGGTCTTTCACCTAAATCGGCTTTCCACTAGAGTGATTTCCCAATAAATGGGTTTCCGGTTAAGGTGGTCTTTCCACTAAATGATCTTTCCACTGAGGGATTTCCACTAATGATGGCGGTTATCCGCTAAGCGTGGAGAATTCAAGTAAAAGGATCTTTCCCCTGAGTGAGTTTTTCCGGTAGTGTTCTTTCCACTAAATCGGCTTTCCACTGAGTGGGATTTCCACTAAATGGTTTTCCACTAGGTTGGTCTTCTCCACTAAGGAGCTTTCCACAGAGTGAGCTTCCTGGTAAGTGGTCTTTTCCACTGATGGAATTGTCCACTAAATGGGTTGCCGCGAAGTGGACTTTCCAGTAAAAAGAATCTTTCACGGAGTGAGTTCCGGAAAGTGGTCTTTCCACATAAGTGAATCTTCCACAGAGTGGATTTCCCACTGAAATGTTTCCGCTACAGTGGACTTTCCACTGAAGATCGTACCAACTGAGGGAGGCTGTTCCGTAAGTAGTCTTTCCACTAAAGCTCTTTCCAGTGAGTGGATTTTCACTAAACTGGTTTCCGCTAGTGGCTTTCACTAAAGGAAAGATCTTCTCCACTTACTGAGTCTATCCGGTAAGCGTCTTCCACTAAATCGGCTTCCACTAGTGGATTTCCACTGAAATGGGTTTCCCGCTAAATGGGAGCTTCCAGTAAAAGGATCTTTCCACGAGTTGAGAGCTTCCGGTAAGTGGTCTTTTCCACTAAATGCTCTTTCCACTGAGTGATTTCCACTAAATGGTTTCCGCTAAGTGGACTATCCCTAAAAGGAAATTTCCGATCCACTGAGTGATTTTCCGTAGAGTGGCTTTTCCACTAATTCGGCTTTCCATTCGGGATTTCCATAAAATGGGTTGTCCGGTAAGTGGTCTTTTCCACTAAATGATCTTCGAATGAGTGGATTCCACGAAATGGTGTCCCGCTAAGTGATGTCAAGTAAAAGGATCTTTCCTCTGAAGGTTGGAGGGGTAGTTTCTCCGTAAGCGTTCTTTTCCGATAAACGCTTTTTGCCTCTGAGTGGATTCCACTAAAAGGGTTCCGCGAAGTGACTTTCCAGTAACAGGATCTTTCCACGGAGTGAGCGTCCTGAATGGTTCTTTCCACAAAATGATCTTTCCACTGATGGATTTCCCATAAATTGGTTCCGCCTAAGTGGTCTTTCACTAAAGGATCTTTCCACTCTGACTGAGCTCCGTACGCGTCTTCCACTAAATCGGCTTTCCACTGAGGTGGATTTCCACTAAATGGGATTTCCGCTAAGTGACTTTTCCCAGTATAAGGATCTTTCCACTATGAGTTTCCGGTAATTGGCTTTCCACTATATCGGCATTCCACTGAAGTGGGATTGTCCGCAATAAATGGTAATTTTTCCGGTAGTGGTCGTTTCCACTAAATATCTTTACAGCTGATGGATTCCACTAAAATGGGTTTCCGCTAAGTGATTTCAAGTAGAAAGTATCTTTCCACTGAGTGAGTTTTGCGGTAATTTGGTCTTTCCGACTAAATCCGGCCTTTCCACTGAGTTGGATTTTCACTAAATGTGGTTCCACTAGTTTGGTCTTTCCACTAAAGGATCTTTCCACTGAGTTGAGCTTCCGGGGAATGGTCTTTCCACTGAGTGGATTCCAACTAAATGGGTTTCCGCTAAGTGACTTTTCCAGTAAAAGAATCTTTTCAACGGAGTGAGATCCGGTTAAGTGGTCCTTTATCACTAAATGATCTTCCACTGAGTGGAATTTCCACTTAATGGTATTTTCCGTCTAAGTGGACTTTCCGACTGAAAGGATCGTACCACTGATGTGAGTTCTTCCAGTAAGTGTTCTTCTCCACTAATGAACTTTCCAGTGAGTGAAGTTTTCACTAAATGGGTTTTCCGCTAAGTGGTCTTTCCACTAAAGGATCTTTCCACTGACTGACTTCCGAAAGCGGTCTGTTCACTAAATCGGCTTTCCACTGAGTGGAACTTTTCTTTTCTTTATCATTTTTTAGGTCTTATAATATTTTCTTTATTTTTGTTTGATTTCAGTAGCTATTTTTAGTTTTGTTTTGTTAGTTTTTTTTAGGGTAGTTTTTGGTTTTTTGAGGATTTTTTTGACTTGTTATCGTTTTTTTTTTTTCTTTTTTTTATTGTACAATGTTTTTTTTCTCGGTGAATTTGTATTGTTATGTTATTTATTATAATTTTTTGTGTATTCCTTGTGTTAGTTTTGGTTGGATCTTTGAGTCTTTTATTTTTTTTTTAAAGTTTTTTTCAGTGATGTTTTGATTGTTTTGTTTATTGTTATATTTATTGTTTATTTTCTTTGTTCTTTTTTTTTTCTTGTGATTATTTGTGTTGGGTCTGGTTTTGCTTTTTTATTTTGTTGTCTTGTTTTTTTGTTTTGTTGTGTTGTTTAATTTTTCTTTTCCCATTTCTGTTTTTTTAGCTGTCCGGTGCTTTTTTTTCTTTTATGGTAGTATTTTTTGTTTTTCTCTATATTGTTTTTAAGTTTGTCTTCTATTCTATTTTTTTTTATGATTAGTTAGAGTTTGTTCTGTTTTTTTTTTTTTTTTTTTGTTTTTTTATTCTTTTCTAATGTTGTTTCTTTGGATCATATTGTATTCGCGTTTCTTTTTATTTGGATATGTTTTTGTGTTCTCTTCGTTTTCTTGGTTGGACTTTTAGCTTTTTTTTGTTTGTTTCTGTTAATTTATTGAAATCTATCGTTTTTTATTTTCATAATTTTTTTTTTTTTTTTTTTTTTGTTTATTTTTTTTTTATATTTTTATTTGTATTCTTTTTTGGCGTTTTCTGGTTTTTTCTAATATTGTCTTGTTTTGTTGGTTTGTTGTTTATGTTGTGTTTGTTTGTTTA
The DNA here is from genome assembly GCA_907163375.1 of Prostheceraeus crozeri. Classification (NCBI taxonomy): domain Eukaryota; kingdom Metazoa; phylum Platyhelminthes; order Polycladida; family Euryleptidae; genus Prostheceraeus; species Prostheceraeus crozeri. Next base: position 7,571 of record CAJQUW010016209.1, read on the forward strand.
TTTTTTTTTTGTTTTTTTAGCTGAAAACTATTTTTTTTGTTTTTTGTCTTGTTGATAGTTAGGTCTTTTATGTTCTTTTTTATTTTTTATCATTTTTGGGAGTTTTGTTTTTTGGAAATTTTTTGTTGTCTTGTCTTATTTTTTGTTATGGTTTTGTTGTTTTTACTTTTTTTTGTGTTACCTTTTGTTTTTTTCGTTTGTTATATTTTCATTTTGCTTTTTTCCTATTTTTTTTTTTGTATTTAGTTTTTATTTTTATTTTTATTTGTTTTATGTTGTTTTGTGTTTTTGTTTATTTGTTGTTTTTTTTTTTATTCTAACTTTTTGTTTTTTTCTATAGCCTCTTATTTTTTAGGGTTTACTCTTTCTGTTTTAGGGTTTTTTTTGTTTTTTGTTTTAGTTTTCTGTTGTAATTTTTGTTTTTAGATTGTTTCTCATGTTTTTTTTTGTTTTTTGTATCTTTTTGTTCAGTTTTTATTTCGTTGTTTTGTATTGTCTGATTTCGTTATACATGATTCTCGGATGCATTTTTTACTTTTTATTTTATTGTTTTTGGTTATCTTATATTTGTTTGTTCTTATCATTTTTTTGAAGCTTTGGTGTGTTTTTTTCTTTTTTTGTTTTTTTTTCTAATCTAAATACATTAGTATTGTTTTTTTTTATATTTTTATTTTTTTCTTTTTTATTATCTTTTTGTTTCTTTTGTTTTCTTCTTTTCTTTGTTTTAATTCATTTTTTTTGTTCCGAGTTTTTTTGTAATTTTTTTTTGTGAGGTTTATCTCGATTTTGTTTTTTTGTTTTAATGTGTTGTTTTTAGTTGTTTTTTGTGAATGCCTGAATTTATGTTCTTTCTTTTTTGTTTTTATTGTTTTTATTTTTGAAATTTGAGTTTTATTTTATTATTTATTTCTTTTTTTTTGTTTTTTATTTTTTGTGTTGGTTATGATATTGCTTTATTGGTGTATGAATTTTTCGCTTTCGTTTTTTATTTTTCTTTTTTTTGATTTTTTAATGTAATTTTATTTTGTTGTGCTCCTGGCTTTTTTTTTTATTTTTTTCTTTTTTTTTAGTATTTTTTTTGCTTCTTGTTGTCTTTTTTGTTTTTGTTCTTGCTTGTTCTTTCTTTTTTTGTTTAGTTTTATTTAAAGTTTTTCTTTTTTGATTCAGTTAACATTTTGTTCTACTTAGTTTGTTTTGCTTATTTATTTTTATTATATATGTTCTTTTGTGGTTGATTTTTCTATCTTTTTCATTAGGTTCCTTCATTTTTGTATATCTTTTTGGAATTTTTTTTTCCTTATATTCAAATGTTTTGATTTTTTTATTTTATATCTTCTTTGGTTTATTATTTCTGTAATTTTCTTGTTTTCTTATTTTTTTTTTTTTTGTAGTTTTCTTTTTACTTTTACTTTTTTTTTTATATTTTTTTTGCTTACTTTTTGTTTTTTGTCTATTTTATTTTTTCTTTTCTACTATTTTTTTTTTGTTTTTGGTTTTTTTTAATGTTTTCGTTAATCTTTTAGTATCTCTGGTGTTGTTGTTTTTTTTTTTTATGATATTTTTTTTCTTCTTTTGTTTTATTTTTGTATTCTTTTAACTTATTTCTTTGTGTAGAGCCTATTCATTTTTTTGTTGTGTTTTTTCTGTTTTTTAATCTATTCTGTATATACTATTTTAGTAGAGTTTTGTTTTTTTTAGAGTTCGCTAATTTCTTGTATAATTTTCTTTTTTATTTTTTATATATTTTTAGTTTTATTCTCTATCTATGCTTGATGTTATTTATATTTTTTTGTTATTTGCTTTTTATAATTTTTTTTTATTGTCTGTTTTTTTTTTCTTTTATTTGTTCGTTAATTGGCTTTATTGGTAACGGAAATTATTTTTTTCAGATGAGAAAGTGTATGAAACTAATTCAATATTTCAAGTTGCTACGTATATTTTTTAAGGCCAATTAGTGGTTTTACATAGTAGGGATACAGATATATATTTACCTTTTTTTATTTTGCTGACTATATTTTTAATTATATTTATATTATTCTATTAATATATAGTATTTTCATATTTTTATGTATTTTATATGTTTTTCTATCATGTAGAATTTATTCTTTTTTTCTTTTTTATATTTTAGTTGTTTTTATATATATTTTTCTTTTTCTTTTTCGATGATTAGTATTTTGTTTTTTATTGGATTATATCTTTCATTCACTTATTGTTTTGTGTTTTTTGATTTATTTTGTTTTTAATCGTTTTGTTTCATCAATTTATTTTATATATGCTTTTTTTTTTTGACGTTTATGTTATATAATTATTTATTTTTTATTTTATTCTTATTCCTTTGTTTTATCTTATCTAATCATACATTAAATTCTCGTATAAATTGCTTTTATGTCTTTCTATTTCTTTTTATTTATTAAACTTAATTATTCTAAACATTTGATGTTCTATATCAATTGTTTTTTTTTTACTTTCTAATTTTATTTTATTTAACCATTATATCTAACTTTATATTTATTTATCATTTTTTAAATTTCTGTTTGTTTTTTTATTTTTTTTTTTTTTTTTTTTTCTTTTTTTTGTTGTTTTCTCTTAAATTGTTCTTTTGTATTCATTTTTTTCAATTTTTATTGTCTTATTTTTATCTTATTTTATTATTTTATTTTTTCGTGTTTTGTTAGGTTTTTTTTTTCTTTTTTCGCTTTGTTTAATTTGTTTTTTTTGTTTTTTTTGTTTTTTTTCAGTTTTTCGTATTTTTTTTTGTAGATGTTGTACTCGTTTCTTTTCTTACTTTCAGTCGTTTTTTAATTATTTTTATTCTTTTTGTTATCACTCTTTTTTATTTATTATTAATTATTTTTTCCTTTTTTTAATTTTTTTATTTTTACTTTTTTTTTGGTTTATTTTATTTTCATTTTTTTCCTTTTGTTTTTTGTTTTTTTTTTCTTTTTTTTTTTTTTTTATTTTTTACTGTTTTTTTGACTTTTTATTTATATTTTTTTTTTTGTATTTTTGCTTAAATATTGTTTTGTGATTTTTTGTTTTTTTGTTTTTTTTTTTTTTGTTTAGTTCATTTTTTTTTTTGTTTGTTTGTTTTTTCTCTTTTTTATTTATTTCTTTTTTAATGATTGTTCTTTTTATATTATATGGCTATTTTCATATCTTTTTTTTTTTCTCCTTATTTTTACCTTTTTTTGTCTTTTCTTTTTTTTATATTTTATGTGTTGATTCGTGTTCTTCTGTTCTCTCTCGATGTTTTCTGTTCTTTTTGCTTATTTTTTTTTTTGTTTTGAATTATTATTTCTTGTTTTTGCATTTTTGTTTTTGTTCTGCTTTTATTATGTTAGTTTTTTTCTATTTATTTCTTGGTTCTTCGAGAATTTGATTTCTCGTGTTATCTCCTTGTGTTTTTATTTATAATTTTTCTATTTTTAATTTTTTTTTTTTCTTTGTTTTCCGTCTTTTCTTTTTTTTTTATTTTTTTGTTTTTTTTTTTTACTTTGGTACCGAGTTTTTTTAAATTAAATTTCTTGTTTTTTGTCATTTGTGATTTTTGAATTTTTTTGTGTTTTTGTTTTATTTTTTTTATCGTTTACAATTTTTATTATTATGTATCATTTGTAATTTTTTGTTTTTTTAATTTTTTTTTTTTGTTATTGTAATTGTTAATTTATTCTTTGTAATTGTTGTGTTTTTTTTTTATTACTTTTTTGCTTTTATGTTTTTGTTATTTTAGTGTTGATTGTTTTTGTTTTTATTTTTATTTCTTTGTTTTTTTTTTTCAGTTTTCCTTTTTTATTATAATTTGTTTAAACATATTCTTTGTTTATTTGTGTTTTCTTTTCTATGTTATTTCTTTTTTTATTTGTTTTATCGAGAGTTTTTTATTTTTTTTGCGTTTTCTTTAATTGTTTTGTTTTTTATATTTTTTTTTTTTTTGTACTTTTCGTTTCTTTGTGTTTTTACATATATTTTTTTATGGGTGCTTTTTAAATCTTGATTTTTCCCACTTTACTCTTATTTTCATAGTGTTGTTTTATTTTTTGTGCTATTATGTTTTTTTTATATTGTATATAAGTTTATTGTTTTTCATACAACTCCGTCGACTTTTTTATGCTTTAATAAATATAATCATTATACGTTACCAGCTGGTTCCCTACTTTATTTTTATGTTTTACTTTTATTGGTTTGTCGTGACAGATTTATTTTGATTTCAGAAGAATTTTTTATTTATACTTTTTTATTTACGGATTTTCAAATTTAATTTTTTTTGATTTTTGTTCTTTAATTTCTTTAATTTTTTAGGATTTGGCTTTTTTTTTGTTTTAACACTATTTTTTATTCTTATATATTATTTTTCTTTTAATGTTAGTTATTCTTTAATCTTGTTTTTTTTTTATTGACATAATTTATGGATCAAAATTTAGTTGAATAATACGTTTTTTAATTTCTTATTTGATCTCGTTTTTTAATTTTTATTTATTCCTATTCTGGTATATGTGTAATGTATTTCTTAATATTTCTCGGTTTTTTTATTCTTATCACAAATATCCTGTTTCTCTTTTTTTTTGTTTTGTTTTCTTATTATTTCTAATTTTGGTTGATTTATATTTATTTTTTTTCTATTTCTTTTTTTTTTTTCGGATTTTTTCTATTTTGTCATTCCATTTTCTCTTTTAGTTTATTTTGTTTCTTTTTTTTTTTCGGGATTTTTTTTCTTTTTTTTTTTTCGATTATTTTTTTATTCTTCTTGCTTTGTTCTTTTTATTTTTTTTTTTTTTTTGTTTGTTTTTTTAGATTTTGTATTTGGTTCCGAGGGTTTCCCATTTAGTGTTTATTTTTTGACTTTTTTTTTATTTTCTTTTCTTATTTGTTTTTTTTTCATTTTTTGTTTTTTTTTAGACTGCTTTTTTTTCTATGAGTTGGATTTATTCTCTTTTATTTTTTACATTTTTCTCTTTTTATTTTTGTTTTTTTTTTTCCTTAAACTATTATTTTGTACATTATTTATTTATTTTAATTTTTTTTTAATTTTTTATTTTATATTTATTTTTTTAAATTTCCTTTTCTATTTATTTTCATTTGGATTTTTTTTTTAATCTGTTTTTTCTTTTCTTATTTTGATGTTCTTTTTCTTTCTTTTTTTTTTGCTTTTTTTTTAAGTTCTTTATTTTTTTTTTTTGTTTTTTCATTTCTTCTTTTTTCTTTTTTGTCTTATTTTTTTTGTTTCTTCTATATTTATTTTTTTGTTTTCTTTAACTTTTCCTGTTTTTCATTTTTTATTTTTGCTTTATTTTTTTTGTTTCTTTTTTTTTAGTTCTGATTTTCATTATTTCGTTTTCATTTTAGTATTGTTATTTTATCCATCTTTTTTTTTTTATTTGTTTGAAATTTTATTCTTTTCTTTTTTTATTTTTATTTATGTTTTTTTATTTTTTTTAATTTTTATTTTTTTTTAGTTCTCTTTTCTCTTCTGACTTGGTTTTGTTCTCTCTCTAGTTTTTAATTATTTTTCTTGTGATTTGTTGCAATGTTTTATTTTTTTTTTCTCTTTTGGACGGTGTGTGTTTCCATTTTTTTTTTTTTTTTTCAGTGTTTTTTTTTTGTTGTATAGTTTTTTTAGTTCATTTATTTTTGTTTTATGTTTTTTGACTATTTTTGTTAATTTTTTTTTTATGTAGTATTTTTTTTTTCTTTTGGCATGTTTCTATTTATTCTTTGTTGGATGTTTTTTTTTTCTTGTAATTTTTTGTTTTGTTTTTATTGATTTAGTTTTTAATTTTTTTTTTTTTTCGATTTTTTTTTTTGTTTTGTTTTTCTTTTGTTATTCACTGTTGTTGATGTTTTATTTTTATGTGTTGTGGATTTTGTTTGTATTTTATTTGGTTTTTTTCGATGTTGACTTTTACAGAGTTATTTTTTTTAGTCTTGTTTGTTGGTTTAGTGATTTTGGTGGATGACTTGAATGGTTTCATTTTTCCTTTGGTGGATATTATTTTTTTTTTGTTTTATTTGTAAATTATTAAATAAAAAACAAAATATTTTAATTTTTTTTTCTTTTTTTTTTTTAAGTATTGTTAATTCTTGGTATACAGCTTTTCTTATATCTTTTCTTTTGTATGTTTTATTTTTAGGTTTATTTTTGGAAATTTGTTAGTGTTCTTTTTTTCTTGTTTTTTTTTTTTTTTTTTTTCTTTTGTGTTGAGTGGATTTATTTATTTTTTTTTTTTTTTTTCTTTTTATTTGATTTTTTGTCTTTTTTTTTTTTGTTTTCTTTTAATTTTCTTTTGACTTTTTTTTTGTAAGTATATTCTTTAGGTATTATATTTTTGAATATATTTTTGTTGTCATTTTTTTTTTGTGTTTTTTTTTTTTTTTTTTTTTTTTTCTTCGTTTTTTTTTATTGTTTTTGTTTTTATATAGTTTTGTTTATGATGTTTTGTAGGTTGATTTTTTTTTTTTTTTTTCTTTTTTTTGATTTTTTAAGTGTTTTTTTTTTATTTATTACCTTGTTCTTTTTTTTTTTGTATTTTTCTGGTGTTATTTGTTTTTATTCTTTTTTTTTGGGATTTTTTTTTTTAATTTTTTATTTTTTGAATTTTTATTTTTTTCTTACATTTGTTTGTCTATATTTTTTTTTTTTTGGTTTTCTCTTTTTGTTTTTTTTTTTTATTTTTTTTTTACTTTTGTTTTTTGTCTTTATTTTTTTCTTTTTCTTTTTTTATTTTTTCTTGTTATTTTTTTTTTATTTTCTTTTTTTTTTTTTTTTATTTCCAATTTGTGTTATTTTTTCTTTTTTTTATATTTTTTTATTGTTTGTGACTATAACTTTTGTCGTATTATTTTTCTTCTTGTTTTATTTTTTTTTTTATTTTTTTTTTTTTTTTTTTTTGTTTAGTTTCGATTTACCCTACTTTTTGTTTCAGATTTTTTCATTTTTTTTGTTTTTATTTTATTTTTTCTTTTGTCTTTTTTTGTCTTCCCTTAGTGTTACTACTTTTTTCTTTCTTTTTTTTTGTTTTTTTCGTTTGCGTTTAAGAGATGTGTTTTTTTGGTTGGTAGATATATATTTATTTTTCTTCTTTTTTTCCTTTTCTTTTTTTCATTATTTTGGTTTTTTAGTATTTAATTTTCCTTGGGTTTCATATCGTATTTTTTCTTTGGTTTTTTTTCTTATTTTTATTGTTTATTTTTTATTATTATTTTTTGTCTTATTTTTTGTGTTGTGGTATTGTAGTTGTTTCGATTTTTTTATTTCTTGTATTTTCATATCATTTGTATAAATTTTTTATAGGTTTAACTTTTTATTGTAGTTTTCGTCTTTATTTCTTTTTTTACTTAATATGATCTTGTCCTTATGGCACTGATTGTTATTACATTTAGTCTATCGATTGTATATTTTTTTTTATTTTTTTTGTTATTTTTTTTTTTTTTATTTTATAGAAGAATTTTCATGTTTTTTTCATTAATTTTTAGTATTCTTATTTCAGAAAGTTAGGTATATGTCAAGTTTTGTTTGGTAAAGCGATTTTTTCATTCATATCTAATAATTAATATTGATCATGTTTGGAATTTTTTTTTAGTTTCTTAAATTCTATATATTTTCCCACACACAATCGCTAATAGTAATCTTTCATCCATGTCTTATACTTATTTTGATTTATTAATTGGGATGTTACCACGATTTTTTGAAGATTTTTTTATTTTGATTTCATGTTTTGTTGTTTTTATTTTTTTTTTTCTATGTTTTTATTTTTTCATTATGTTAGTTTTTTTCTTTATTTTGTTCTAGGTAAGGGGTGGTTTTTTAATTTAATTTTTTTTTTTCTTTATTTTTTTAATTTTACTTTTTTTATGAGTTTTATTTTTCTTTTTTTTATTTTTTATTTTTATTTTTTTTTTTTTGTTTTTTTCTTTTTTTTTTCGTATCCTTTTTTTGTTTTTTTTTTTTTTTTATTTCTTTCGTTGTAGCTTTGATTTTCATTTCTTATTTGTTTCGTAAGGTATCGTTATATTTTTTCTTTCTTTATTGAATTTTGCTTTTTTTATATTTATTTGAATGTGTCGTATATTTTTTTTCTATGTTATTATATTATTTTCAGACGCTCATTCGGATTATTCTAATAAAATGTCTAACGGGTGATGTGGCCGATTTTTTTTATTTTTTTTTTTTGTTTTATATTTTTTTTTGATTTATTTTTTTTTTTTTATTATATTTATGTTGGCTTTTTCTTAGGATTTGTGTTTTTTGTTTTTATTTTTATAATTCTCACCGTATTTTACAGTTTGTTCTTCCTTTCTTGGGGTTTTTATAATAAATTTAATTTTCTTTTTTTATTGTAATATTTTATTTTAATCCTGTATATTTTTGTTTTTTATTGTTCTTTCTCTTTTTGCGTTTTTATAATTCGCTTTTCTATTTTTTTTCTTTTTTTTTTTTTTTGAATTTACTTTTTATTTTATTTGTTATGATCTTATTTTTGTGTTTTTTTGTTGTGTTTTTGATTGTAGATGTTTTTTCTTTGTTGTATTTTTTTTGTTTTTTGTTTGTTATTTGTTTTTTAGATTCTATTGGAGTTCTGATTTTTTATTTCTTTTTTTTTGGTTGTCTTTTTTGTTTGCCTTTGTTTTACTTTGCTTTTTTTTTTTTTATTGTTGTTCTTTTTTTTTGTTGTTTTATTGATGATTTTTGTTTTTCTTTTTTTTTATTTTGTGTTCAATTGGAATGTTTTTTTCTTCTTGTTATATTGTTTGTTTTTTTTTGCTGTGAAATTTTTTTTTTTTTTAAATTTGTTTTTGTGTTATTTATTTTGTTTTTTTTGATGGTCTTTGTGTGGGAGGTTTGTTGTTTTGTTATTTTTTTTTAGTTTTGTGTATTTTTTATTTTTTTTTTTTTGTTTAATGTTTACGGTTTTGTTTTTTTTGTTCTTTTTTTCATTTATGTTTGATTATGTGTTATTTGTGTTTTCTTTTTACTTGTTAATTTTTTGTTTTTGTTTTATTGTTTTGTCTCTTTATTCTGTGTTTTTGTTGTGTTTTAATTTTTTTTGTGGTGTTCCTTGTTGTTTTTGAATTTTAGTTGTTCCCTTTATAGTAGTCATGTTTTTTTTAGTTGTTTATTTTATTTTTTTTTTTTTGTTTTTCTTCCGGTTTTATTTTTGTGTTTTTTATTCTATGTTTTGGATTTTTGTCCTGGTGAGATTGTTTTTTTGTTTTCATTTTTTTGTGGGTGCGTGCTATTTTTTTTTTTTAGTTTTTTTATTTTTTGTTCTTTTCATTTTTTGGTGTTTAGTTTTTTCTTTGTATTGTTTTTTATTTTTTGTTATTGAATTTTTTTTTTTTTATGTTCTTTCTGTTTCGTTTTGTTTTTGCATTCTATTTTTGGTTTGCGTCTTTTTATCTTTTTTATTTTTTTTTTTTATTTTGTTTTTTTGACTGTATTTTTTTTTTTTTGTTTTTTTTTTTTGTTTGTCTTTGTTTGTATTTTTTTGATCATTTTTTTTCTTTCTTTTATCATTTGTTATTTTCTTTGTTAGTTTCATTTTTTTTTTATTGTTCGGTTCTTCGGTTGATTGTGCAATTTTTTTTATTTTTTGTATTTATTTGCTATTTTTTACTTTTGTAGTGTTTTTTTTTTTTTATTTTCTTTTTTTTTATTTTATCATTTGTTTTTAATTTTTTTTATTATTTTTTAGTTTTGTGTGTTGTTTTATTGTGTTTTATGCTTACTTATTTTTTTTGTTTTTTTTTTGTTTCTTGTCCTTTTTTTTTTATTTTTTTTTGTTGGTGTTGTATTATATGGTTTATTTTGTTTTATGGTTTTGTTTTCTTGTTTGTTTTTTTTTTAAGTTATCAAGGCGTCAAAACTACTTTATTTCTGATTTTTTTTGTTTATGTTTGTGGATTTTTTGTCGTTTTTTTTTATTTTTTTTTATTGTTGTATCTGTCCTAAGGGTTCTTAGTGTGTTTTTTTTTTCTTTTTTTTTTTTTAAATTTTTTTAGATTGTTTCTTTCATGTTTTTCTTTTGTTTCTCAGTCTACGTTTTTTTTTTATTTTTATAATTTTTATATTGATTTTTTTATCGTTTAACATTTTTTTTTTTTTATTCATTTATTTTTATCATTTTTCTTTTCCTATTTTTCTTCTTATTTGATTATTTTTATATTTTTTGTGATTATTTTACTTGTTTTGTTTTTTATTTTTTCCACTAAAGTAATAATTGGTGTGCCGCTAAGTGGACTTTTCCATAAAAGGAGCTTTCCACGGAGTGAGCTTCCGTAAGTGGTCTTCTCCGACTGAAAAACATTGTCACGGGAGTGGATTTCCACTAAATGGGTTTCGCTAAGTGGTCGTTCCCAAATAAAGGATCTTTTTCACTGAGTGACGCTATCCACGGTAAGTGGAGTACTAGTCTTTCCATCCACCTAAATCGGCTATTCCACTGAGTTGGAATTTTCCACTAAATGAAAGGTTTTTGTCCGCCTAAGCTGGACTTACCCCACTAAAAGGATCTTTCCACCTGTAGACTGATCCGTAGTATAACAGTGGTCTTTCGCGAACTCGACTACTATTAATGATGAATTCTTTCGCACTGAGAGGACTTTCCACTAAAATGCGGTTTCCTTCCACACCGCTAAGTGGTACCTTTACCAGTAGAATTAGGACTCTTCTTCCCACTGAGTGAGGCTTCCGGTCAAGTGGTCTTTCCTATACGTCACAAATGGCACGGCTACACTTCCACTGGAGTGGATTTACCACTAAAATGTGGATTATACCGCTATAGTGGTCTTTCCAGTAAAAGGATCTAGTTCACACTGAGTGTAAGCTTCCGGCGTAAGTTGGTCTTTATCCCACTAGAAATCTGACTGGCCTATCCACTGAGTGGTAAATTATCCACTCATAACAGTGGAGGATTCTTCCGCTAAAGTGGCATGTCCAGTAACAAGGATCTTTTCCACTGATGTCGATCTGATCCAGTGTATAGTGGTACTTAATCCAAAAACATCCAGGTTCTTTCCACTGAGTGAGCTTCTACTCGGTAAAGTGGTCTTGTCCACAAAATCGGCTTTTCCACTGTGTGGATTGTCCACTAAATGGGGTTTTATCCAGCTAAGTGTCTTTCCACTAAAAATCGTATTCTTTCCCACTGAGTGAGCTGTCCAGCGAAGTGGAAAAACTCTTTCCATTCTGAAGCCTTTAAAGTTAAACTTCATTTCAGCCTTAACTTGAGTGAGTTTTCCGGTAACCGATGGTCTTCGCCACTAAATGATGCTTCTCCAGTGAGTGGAATTATCCACGTAAAATGGGTTTACCGCTGAAGTATGCGATACTTTCCAAGTAAAAGTAATTCTTTCCACTTACTAGTGAGAGCTTCCACTGTAAGTGGGTTCCTTTCTAAACTAAATCGTGTTCTTTCACCACTTGAGTGGATTTCCACTAAATGTTTACCCGCCATAAGTGGTCATATTTCCACTAAAGGAGTCTTTCCCACTGAGTGCGAGCTTCCGGTAAGTGGTTCTTTCCACTAATTAGTCGGCCTATTCCACTGAGTGGATTTCCCACTAGATAAAGGGTTTCCCGCTAAGTGTGGATCCACCTTTCCAGTTAAATAAAAAAACGGCCTTCTCGCAACTGAGTGATACTTTTCCAGGTAATGAGTGGTCTTAGCAATGCCACTTAAATGATCTTTCTCACTGAGCTGAGAATTTGCCCACTAAGATTGGAGGTATTTACCGCCATAAGTGGACTTTTCCACTAAAAGGATCTTATCCACTGAGTGATTATTCCGCCAAGTGGTCATTGTCCACTAAATGATACATTTCCACTAGAGTATGGAGTTTCCCAACTACATATGGGTTGTCCGCAAGTGGAAGCTTAGATCCAGTAAAAAGGATCTTTTCCACGAACTGATTTTATCCTAGGTAAGTGGTCTTGTCCCACTCAAATATGATCACTTTATTACACACTGAGTGGATTTCCACTAAGATGGGTCTAATCCGTCTAAGTGGTCTTACACACTAGAAGGATCTTTTCCACATGAGTGAGTTCTTTCCGGTAAGTGGTCATTTCCACTAAACTCGGTTGCCGTTCCACTGAGTGGATTTCCAACTGAAATGGGTTTTCCGCTAAGTGGGTCCTACTCTCTCCAGTAAAAGGATCTTTCCACTGAGTGAGCTTCCCATCTAGAGTGGTTCTTATTCCAACTTAAATCGGCCCTTCCACTGGAGTGGATTTCCAACTAAATGGTGTTTCGGCCAAGTGGACCTTTCGCAGTAAAACAGGATCTTTTCCACTGAGTGAATGATTTCCGGTAGATATGTGGTCGGTCCACAAACTGATCCTTTCGCAGCGAGTGGATTGTCCAATGAATATGGGTTAGCGCCGGTAAGTGGTCTTTCCCCTACTTCAAGGATCCTTTCCACTGAGTTGAGCTCGCCGTAAGTTGGTCTTTCAACTAAATCGGTTTTCCACTGAGTGGCACAATTTCCCACGTAAAATGGGTTCTGCCGCTAAGTGGTCTTTAATCCACTTCGCAGGATCTTTCCACTTAGAGTGAGCTTCCGAATAAGTCATGGTCCCGTTTCCACGTAAAATCGGCTTTCCCACTGAGTGGATTTTTCTGCCTTACTAAACAGTGGGTTTTGAGCACCGCTAAGTGGTAACTAGTCCATTTATAATCGCTTTCCCCACTGAGTGAGTTTACCTGGTAGAGGTGGATACTCTTCCACTAAATGAATCTTATCTCCATCTGAGAGTGGAATTTTCCACTAAAATGGGATTATCCGCTAACGTGGACTTTCCACTAAGAAGGATCTTTCCACTGAGTGATTTTCCCGCCACAGTGGTCCTTTCCACCGTAAATGAATCTTGATCCTACTGAGTGTGATTTCCACTAACATGGGTTTTTACACCGCTATAGAAATATAAGTAAGAAAAAAAAAATGTGGACTTTCGCAGGTAAAAGTGATCGTTTCAACTGAATGATTTATTCCGGTAAGTGGTCTATTCCACTAAATGATCTTTCCACCACTGAGTCTGGATTTCCACTAAATGGGTTTTTTCCTAGACATAATGTGGTCTATTACACTAAAGGTAATACTTCCACTGTAGTGAGCTTCCGTGTAAGTGGTCTTTCACGTAAAATCCGAGCCCCCCGCTTCCCGTACCTGAAGTGGTAGTTTCCACTAGAACATGGGTACATTCCGCTTAAGGGTTGCATCTTATTCCTAGTCAAAAGGATCTTTCCACTGATGAGCTTCCTCTAAGTGGTCCTTTCCACTAAAGTCGGCTCTTCCACTGAGTGGATTTCCACTAAATGGGTTTCCGCGTAAGGTGGAACTTTCCAGAAATAGGGATGCTTTCTCCATACTTGACATGATTTTTCCGGTAAAGTGGTCTTTCCACTAAATGATACATTTGCCACTGAGTGGATTTCCACTAAATGGGTTTCCGCTAAGAAGTGGTTACTTTACACTAAAGGATCTTTCCACTGAGTGAGCTTCCGGTAAGTGGTCCCTTCTTGTCCACTAAATCGGCGGGAAGTATCGGCGGTCGGTCCTTCCACTGAGATGGATTTCCACTAAATGGGTTTCCGCTAAGTGGTCTTGTCCATTTACGGAAAAAAGGATCTTTCCACTGAGCTGAGCTTCCTCTAAGTGGTCTTCATGCTCCACTAAATCGGCCTTGCCACTGAGTGGATTTTCCACTAAATGGATGGTGTTTACCGCTAAGTAGGACTTTCACAGTAAAAAGGATCTTTTCCACTGAGTTGAGTTTCCGGTACAAGTGGTCCCTTTCCACTAAAAATGATACTTTCCAGTGAGATGGTTGATTTACCAATAAATGGGTTTTCGCGGTAAGTGGTCTTTCCACTGGGGGGGGAAAGGATCTTTCACACTGAGTGAGCTTCCGGTAAGTGGTCGCTTCTCAACTAAATCGGCTTTTCCCTTCCCCTTTTTCCACTGAGTGGATTTCCACTAAATGGGTTTCACCGCTAAGTGGTCTTTCCACTAAAGGATCTTTCCCTTTCCACTGAGTGAGCTTCCGGTAAGTGGTCTTTCCACTAAATCGGCTTTCCACTGAGTGATTTCCACTAAATGGGTTTCCGCTAAGTGGTCTTTCCATTAAATCGGCTTTACCTCCCCCACTGAGTGAGTTTCCGGTAAGTGGTCTTTCCACTAAATGATCTTTCCACTGAGTGGATTTCCACTAAATGGTTTCCGCTAAGTGGACTTTCCACTAAAAGGGATCTTTTCCCACTGAGTGATTTTCCGCCAAGTGGTCTTTCCACTAAATTGATCCACATATTGTCCCATCCACTGAGTGGATTTCCACTAAATGATGTGATTGGGTTTCCGCTAAGTGGACTATCCAATTTGTTTCCAGTAAAAGGATCTTTCAACTGAATGTTTTTCCGGTAAGTGGTCTTTCCACTAAATGATCTTTCCACTGAGTGGATTTTCCACTAAATGGGTTTCCGCTAAGTGGTCTTTACACTAAAGGATCTTTCCACTGAGTGAGCTTCCGGTAAGTGGTCTTTCCACTAAATCGGCCTTCCACTGAGTGGATTTCCACTAAATGGGTTTTTCCGCTAAGTGGTCTTTCCCAGTAAAAGGATCTTTCCACTGAGTGAGCTTCCTCTAAGTGGTCTTTCCACTAAATCGGCCTTCCACTGAGTGGATTTCCACTAAATGGTTTTCCGCTAAGTGGACTTTCCAGTAAAAGGATCTTTCCACTGAGTGAGTTTTCCGGTAAGTGGTCTTTCACTAAATGATCTTTCCAGTGAGTGGATTTCCAACAAATGGGTTTCCGGTAAGTGGTCTTTCCACTAAAGGATCTTTCCACTGAGTGAGCTTCCGGTAAGTGGTCTTTCCACTAAATCGGCTTTCCACTGAGTGGATTTCCACTAAATGGGTTTCCGCCTAAGTGGACTTTCCACTATAGCATCTCTCCACTAAGTGAGCTTCCGGTAAGTGGTCTTTCCACTAAAATGATCTTTCCACTGAATTGATTTCCACTAAATGGGTTTCCGCTCAGTGGACTTTCCACTAAAAGGATCTTTCCACTGAGTGAGTTTCCGGTAAGTGGTCTTTCCACTAAATGATCTTTCCACTGAGTGGATTTCCACTAAATGGGTTTCCGCTAAGTGGACTTTCCAGTAAAAGAATCTTTCCACTGAGTGAGCTTCCGGTAAGTGGTCTTTCAACTAAATCGGCTTTCCACTGAGTGGATTTCCACTAAATGGGTTTCCGCTAAGTGGTCTTTCCACTAAAGGATCTTTCCACTGAGTGAGCTTCCGGTAAGTGGTCTTTCCACTAAATCGGCTTTCCACTGAGTGGATTTCCACTAAATGGGTTTCCGCTAAGTGGTATTCATCTTTCCATTAAATCGGCTTTCCCTTCTTCCACTGAGTGAGTTTCCGGTAAGTGGTCTTTCCACTAAATGATCTTTCCACTGAGTGGATTTCCACTAAATGGGTTTCCGCTAAGTGGACTTTCCAGTAAAAGAATCTTTCCACTGAGTGAGCTTCCGGTAAGTGGTCTTTCAACTAAATCGGCTTTCCACTGAGTGGATTTCCACTAAATGGGTTTCCGCTAAGTGGTCTTTCCACTAAAGGATCTTTCCACTGAGTGAGCTTCCGGTAAGTGGTCTTTCCACTAAATCGGCTTTCCACTGAGTGGATTTCCACTAAATGGGTTTCCGCTAAGTGGTCTTTCCATTAAATCGGCTTTCCACTGAGGTGAGTTTCCGGTAAGTGGTCTTTCCACTAAATGATCTTTCCACTGAGTGGATTTCCACTAAATGGGTTTCCGCTAAGTGGACTTTCCACTAAAAGGATCTTTCCACTGAGTGATTTTCCGCCAAGTGGTCTTTCCACTAAATGATCTTTCCACTGAGTGGATTTTTAATTCCCCACGAAATGGGTTTCCGCTAAGTGGACTTTCCAGTAAAAGGATCTTCCACTGAATATTTTTTTGATTTTTTTCCCCCCCCCCGGTTTAAAAAGTGGTCTTTCCACTAAATGATCTTTCCACTGAGTGGATTTCCACTAAATGGGGGGGGGGCCTTCCGCTAAGTGGTCTTTACACTAAAGGATCTTTCCACTGAGTGACTTCCGGTAAGTGGTCTTTCCACTAAATCGGCCTTCCACTGAGTGGATTTCCACTAAATGGGTTTCCGCTAATGGTCTTTCCAGTAAAAGGATCTTTCAACTGAGTGAGCTTCCTCTAAGTGGTCCTTTCCACTAAATCGTTGCGGGAAATCGCGGGCGGATCGGATCGGTCGGCGGCGGATCGCGGCCTTCCACTGAGTGGATTTCCACTAAATGGGTTTCCGCTAAGTGGACTTTTCCAGTAAAAGGATCTTCCACTGAGTGATTTTCCGGTAAGTGGTCTTTCCACTAAATGATCTTTTCCACTGAGTGGATTTCCAATAAATGGGTAGCCGGTAAGTGGTCTTTCCACTAAAGGATCGTTCCACTGAGTGAGCTTCCGGTAAGTGGTCTTTCCACTAAATCGGCTTTCCACTGAGTGGATTTCCACTAAATGGGTTCCCGCTAAGTGGACTTTCCACTATAGGATCTCTCCACTAAGTGAGCTTCCGGTAAGTGGTCTTTCCACTAAAATGATCTTTCCACTGAGATTGATTTCCACTAAATGGGTTTACGCTAAGTGGACTTTCCACTAAAAGGATCTTTCCACTGAGTGATTTTCCGGTAAGTGGTCTTTCCACTAAATGATCTTTCCACTGAGTGGATTTCCACTAAATGGGTTTCCGCTAAGTGGACTTTCCACTAAAAGGATCTTTCCACTGAGTGAGCTTCCGGTAAGTGGTCTTTCCACTAAATGATCTTTCCACTGAGTGGATTTCCACTAAATGGGTTTCCGCTAAGTGGTCTTTCCACTATAGGATCTTTCCACTGAGTGAGCTTCCGGTAAGTGGTCTTTCCACTAAATCGACCTTCCACTGAGTGGATTTCCACTAAATGGGTGTCCGCTAAGTGGTCTTTTTTTTTTCCAGTAAAAGGATCTTTCCACTGAGTGAGCTTCCGGTAAGTGGTCTTTCGACTAAATCGGCCTTCCACTGAGTGGATTTCCACTAAATGGGTTTCCGCTAAGTGGATTTCCAGTAAAAGGATCTTTCCACTGAGTGAGCTTCCGGTAAGTGGTCTTTCCACTAAATCGGCTTTCCACTGAGTGGATTTCCACTAAATGGGTTTCCACTAAATGGTCTTTCCACTAAATGATCTTTCCACTGAGTGAGCTTCCGGTAAGTGGTCTTTCCACTAAAAAGATCTTTCCACTGAGTGAGTTTCCGGTAAGTGGTCTTTCCACTAAATCGGCCTTCCACTGAGTGGATTTCCCACTAAATGGGTTTCCGCTAAGTGGTCTTTCCACTAAAGGATCTTTCCACTGAGTGAGCTTCCGGTAAGTGGTCTTTCCACTAAATCGGCTTTCTACTGAGTGGATTTCCACTAAAAGGGTTTCCGCTAAGTGGTCTTTCCATTAAATCGGCTTTCCACTGAGTGAGTTTTCGGTAAGTGGTCTTTCCACTAAATGATCTTTCCACTGAGTGGATTTCCACTAAATGGGTTTCCGCTAAGTGGACTTTCCACTAAAAGGATCTTTCCACTGAGTGATTTTCCGGTAAGTGGTCTTTCCACTAAATGATCTTTCCACTGAATGGATTTCCACTAAATGGGTTTCCGCTAAGTGGACTTTCCACTAAAAGGATCTTTCCACTGAGTGAGCTTCCGGTAAGTGGTCTTTCCACTAAATGATCTTTCCAGTGAGTGGATTTCCACTAAATGGGTTTCCGCTAAGTGGTCTTTCCAGTAAAAGCATCTTTCCACTGAGTGAGCTTCCGGTAAGTGGTCTTCCACTAAATCGGTCGGGTCCTTCCACTGAGTGGATTTCCACTAAATGGGTTTCCGCTAAGTGGTCTTTCCAGTAAAAGGATCTTTCAACTGAGTGAGCTTCCTCTAAGTGGTCTTTCCACTAAATCGGCCTTCCACTGAGTGGATTTCCACTAAATGGGTTTCCGCTAAGTGGACTTTCCAGTAAAAGGATCTTTCCACTGAGTGATTTTCCGGTAAGTGGTCTTTCCACTAAATGATCTTTCCACTGAGTGGATTTCCAATAAATGGGTTTCCGGTAAGTGGTCTTTCCACTAAAGGATCTTTCCACTGAGTGAGCTTCCGGTAAGTGGTCTTTCCACTAAATCGGCTTTCCACTGAGTGGATTTCCACTAAATGGGTTTCCGCTAAGTGGACTTTCCACTATAGGATCTCTCCACTAAGTGAGCTTCCGGTAAGTGGTCTTTCCACTAAAATGATCTTTCCACTGAATTGATTTCCACTAAATGGGTTTACGCTAAGTGGACTTTCCACTAAAAGGATCTTTCCACCTTTTTTTGGGAAAAAAAAAAAGTGATTTTCCGTTAAGTGGTCTTTCCACTAAATGTATCTTTCCACTGAGTGGGATTTCCACTAAATGGGTTTCCGCCTAAGTGGAGCTTATTCCACTAAAAGGATCTTTCCACTGAGTGAGCTTTCCGGTAAGTGGGTCTTTCCCACTAAATGATCCTTTCCACTGAGTGGATTTCCACTAAATGGAGTTTCCGCTAAGCTGGTCCTTTCCACTATAGGATCTTTCCACTGAGTGATTTCCGGTACAGATGGTCTTTCCACAAAATGAATCTTTCCAGTGATTGGATTTCCACTAAATGGGTTTATGCGCCAACACTAAGGTGGTCTTTCCAGGTAAAAAGGATCTTTCCACTGAGTGAGCTTCCCGGTAAGTGGTCTTTACCACTAAATGCGAGCCTTCCACTGAAGTGGATTTCCACTAAATGGTTTTTTCCGCTAGAGAGGATTTCCAGTAAAAGGATCTTTCCACTGAGAAGATTTTCCGGTAAAGTGGTCTTTCCACTAAATGATCTGTTCCACTGAGTGGATTTCCAATAAATGGGGTTCCACTAATGGTCTTTTTCCACTAAAATAGATCTTTCCCACTGAGTGAGGCTTCCGGTAAGTGGTCTTTCCACTAAAAAATCTTCATTCCACTGAGTGAGATTATCCGGTAAGTGGTACCTTTCCACTAAATCGGCGCCTTCCCCACTGAAGTGGATTATCCACTAAATGGTTTTCCGCTAAGAGTGGTCTTTTCCACTAAAGGATCTTTCCACTGAGTGAGCTTCCGGTAAGTGGGTCGTGGTCCACTAAATCGGCTTTCTACTGAGTGGATTTCCACTAAAAGGGTTTCCGCTAAGCGGTCTTTCCATTAAATCGCTTTTTTCCACTGAGTGAGTTTTCGGTAAGTGGTCTTTCCACTAAATGATCTTTCCACTGAGTTGGATTCTAGCAAGATGTCAGGTGGAATTATTGATATTGTTAATACTGGTAGTGGGAATTTATTATTTATTACAGGTGTGTTTGTATTTATGAGATTGCTCAATTGGATTCATTGTTTTCTCTTCTTTGTTTTGGTTTTTTGTTTTGGGACTGTGTTTGTGTGTTGTTTTTGATTAGGCTATCATTAAAGTAGGATTTTTTTAATTTGATTAACATTGAGTGGATTGTTTTTTTACTTCTTTTTTTTGTGGTTTCCGAACTAAATGGGTTTTCCGCTAAGTGACCTTTCCACTAAAAGGGATCTTTCCACTGAGATGATTTTCCGGTAAGTGGTCTGTTCCACTAAATGATCTTTCCACTGAATGGATTTCCACTAAATGGGTTTCCGGCTAAGTGGAACTTTCCAGTAAAAGGAATCTTTCCACTGAGTGGGAGCTTACCGGTAAGTGGTCTTTTTCCCACTAAATGAATCTTTCCAGTGGAGTGGATTATCCACTAACATGGGTGTCCGCTACAGTGGTCCTTTATCCAGTAAAAGGATCTTTCCACTGAGTGAGCTTCCGTTAAGTGGTCGCTTGGTCCACGTAAATCGGGGCCGGCCTTCCACTGAGTGGAGTGTTCCACTAAATGGGTTTCCGCTAAGGTGGATTTTCACAGTAAAAGGGATCTTTCCACTGAGTGAGCTTCTCGTAAAGTGGTCTTTCCACTAAATCGGGCATTTCCACTGAGTGGATTTTCCACTATAATGGGTTTCCACTAATTGTTTGGTCTTTTTCCACTAAATGAATCTTTCCACTGGAGTGAGCTTCCGGTAAGTGGCTTTCCACTAAAAAGATCATTCCACTAAGTGAAGCTTCCGGTAAGTGGTCTTTCCATGTGAAAATGTATCTTTCCACACTGAGTGGATTTCCAACTTAAATTGGGTTTCCGCGGCTAAGGTGGACTTTTCCAGTAAAAGAATCTTTCCACTGAGTGAAGCTTCCGGTAAGTGGTCTTTTCCACTAAATCGGCTTTTCCACTGAGTGTATTTCCAACTAAGATGGGTTTCCGCTAAGTGGTCTTTCCACCTAAAGGATCTTTCCACTAGATTTAGGCTTCCGGTAAGGGTCTTTCCACTAAATCGGCTTTCACTGAGTGGATGTTCCACTAAATGGGTTTCCTGCTAAGTGGGTCTTTCCATTAAATCGGCTTTCCACTGAGTGAGTTTTCCGGTAAGTGGTCTTATCGCACTAAATGATCTTTCCACTGAGTGGATTTCCACTAAAATGGGTTTTCCCGCTAAGTGGACTGTGTTCCACGTAAAGAAGGGAATTCTTCCACGGAGCTGATTTTTCCGGTAAGTGTCTTTCCACCTAAAGGATCTTTCATCCCACTTGAGTGGATTTCCACTAAATGGGTTTCCGCTAAGTGGAAAAACACTAGAAGAGACACACAACAGAAGGAACAACAGACAACAAAGTGGAAAACTGAACTTTTTTTTCCCCCTTTTCCCTTTCTTTCCAGTAAAAGGATCTTCCACTGAGTGAGCTTCCGGTAAGGTGGTCTTTCCACTAAATTGATCTTTCCCAGCTGAGTGAATTTACACTAAATGTGTTTCCGCTAAGTGGTCTTTCCCCACTAAAGATCTATCTTTCCACTGAGGTGAGCTTCCGGTAAAGGTGGTCTTTCCACTAAATGATCTTTCCACTGAGGGGATTTCCAATAAATGGGTTTCCGCTAAGTGGTCCTTTCCCTAACAAGGATCTTTCCACTGAGTGAGCTTCCGGTAAGTGGGTCTTTCCACTAAATGGATCTTTCCACTGAGTGGATTTCCACTAAATGGTTTTTTATTCCGCAACAAGTTGGGATTTCCACTAAAAGGATCTGTGTCCACTGAGTGAGCTTCCGGAAGTGGTCTACTCCACTAAATGATCTTTCCTGTGAGATGGATTTCCACTAATGGGTTGTTCCGCTAAGATGGTCTTTCCACAGTAAAAAGGATCCTTTCCACATGAGTGAGCTTCCTGGTACAGTGTGTCTTTTTCACGTAAATCGGCCTTGCCACTGAGTGGATTTCCACTAAATGGGTTTCCGCTAAGTGATTTACCAGTAAAAGGATCTTTCCACTGAGTGAGCTTCCGGTAAGTGGTCACTTTCCACTAAATCGGCTTTCCCACTGATGATTTCCACTAAATGGGTTTCCACTAAGTGGTCTCTTCCCTACTAAATGATCTTTCCACTTGATGAGCTTCCGGTAATGGTCTTTCCACTAAAAAAGATCTTTCCACTGAGTGAGTTTCCCGGTAAGGGGTCTTTCCACTAAATGATCTTCCACTGAGTGGATTTCCACTAAAATGGGTTTCCGCTAAGTGGACTTTTCCAGTAAAAGAATCTTTCCACTGAGTGAAGCTTTCGGTAAGTGGTCCTTTCTATCACTAAATCGGCGGCTTTCCACTCGAGTGGAATTTTCCACTAAATGGTTTCCGCTAAGTGGTCCTTTCCATTGAAGGATCTTTCCACTGAGTGAAGCTTCCGGGAAGTGGTTCTTTCCATCTAAGATCGGCTTTCCACTGAGTGGATTTCCACTAATTGGTACTTTCATAAATCGGCTTTCCACTGAGTGAGTTTTTTCCGGTAAGTGGTAGTTTATCTTCACTAAATGGGATCTTTCCACTGAGTGGATTTCACCTAAATGGGTTGTCCGCAAAGTGGACTTTCCACTAAGAAGGATCTTTCCACTGAGTGATTTTTCCGGTAAAGTGGTCTTTCCACTAAATGATCTTTCCACGGAGTGGATTTCCACTAAATGGGTTTCCGCTAAAGTGACTTTCCAGTAAAAGGATCTTTCCCACTGAATGATTTTCCGGTAAAGTGTCTGTTCCACTAAATGATCTTTTCCACTGAGTGGATTTCCACTAAATGGGGTCTCCGCTAAGTGGTCCTTTCCAGTAAAAAGGATCTTTCCACTGAGTGAGCATTCCGGAGAAGTGGTCTTTCCACTAAATTTCCGCCTTTTTTCCCCCCCCCCCAAACCCCCCTGAGTGGATTGTCCACTGAAATGGGTTTCCTCCGCTAAGTGGAGGAATTTTCCCACTAAAAGGATCTTCCACTGAGTGAAGCTTCCGGTAAGGTGGGTCTTTCCACTCATCGGCCTTCCACTGAGTGGATTTCCACTAAATGGGTTTTCCACTAAGTGGTCTTATCCACTAAAATGATCTATTCCACTGAGTGAGCTTCCGGTAAGTGGTCTTTCCACTAAATGATCTTTCCACTGATGTGGATTTCCAATATAATGGGTTGCCGGTAAGTGGACCTTTCCACGACCAATTGATCGTCTCACTGAAGTGGATTTCCACTTAATGGGTTTCCGCTAAGTGGAATTTGTCCCAGTAAAAGGAGATCTTTCCACTGAGTGATTTTCCGTAGAGTGGTCTTAATTTCCAATCTAAATCCGGGAGCCTTCCACTGAGTGGATTTCCACTAAATTGGGGTTTCCCGCTAAGGGTGGATTTCCACTAAAAGGAATCTTTTCCACTGAGTAGCTTCTCGGTAAGCGTGGTCTTGTCCACAAAATGATCTTTCCAGTGAGTGGATTTCCACTGCAAATGTGGGATTTCCTGCTAAGTGGTCTTTCTCCAGTAAAAGCGATCTTTCCACTGAGTGAGCTAACTTCCCGGTAGGGGTGGTCCTTTCCACTAAATCGGCCTTCCACTGAGTGGATTTTCCACCTAAATGAGGTTTTTCCGCTAAGTGGACTTTCCAGTAAAAAGGATCTTTTCCACTAAGTGAGCCTTCCGTGAGTTGTCTTTCACTAAAAATGATCTTTCCACTGAGTGGATTCCACTAAAAAAGATGGGTTTGCCGCTAAGTGGACTTTCCACTAAAAGGATCTATTCCACTGAGTGATTTCCGGTAAAGTGGTCTTTCCACTGAGTGGATTTCCACTAACATGGGTTTCCGGTAAGTGGACTTTCCACTAAAGGAAGGATCTTACCAACCTGCGAGTGAGTTTCCGGTAAGTTGGTCTTTCCACTAAATGATCTTTCCACCTGAGGGGGTGATTTCCACGAAAATGGGTTTCCGCTAAGGTGGTCTTTTTTCCACTATAGGATCTTTCCACTGAGTGAGCTTCCGGGTATAGTGTGGTCTTTCGCACTAAATCGGTAAAATCGGACCTTCCACTGAGTGGATTTCCACTAAATGGTTTTCCGCTCGTAAGTGGTCTTTCCAGTAAAAGGATCTTTCCACTGTGAGTGAGCTTCCGAGGTAAGTGGTCTTATCCACTAAATCGGCCTTCCACTGAGTGGATATGTTCCATCTAAAAAGGGGTTTTCCACTAAGTGGTGCTTTCCACTTAAAATGATCTTTCCACTGAGTGAGCTTCCGGTAAGTGGTCTTTACCACTAAAAAGATCTTTCCACTGAGTGAGTTTCCGGTAAGTGGTCTTTCCACTAAATGAATCTTTCCATCATGAGACGGATTTCCACTAAATGGGTTTCCGCTAAGTTGGACTTTCCAAGGTAAAAAGAATCTTTCCACTGAGTGGAGCTTCCGGTAAGTGGTCTTTCCACTAAAGTCGGCTTTCCACTGAAGTGGATTTCCACTAAATAAATGGTTTCCGCCCTTAAGTTGGTGTCTTTCCATTGAAGGATCTTTCCACTGAGTCAGGGCTTCCGGTAAGTGGTCTCTTTCCACTAAATCGGCTTTCCACTGAGTGGGATTTCCACTAAGTGGGTTCTTTCCATTAAATCGGCTTTCCACTGTAGTGAGTTTCCGGGGGTTAAGTGGTCTTTCCACTAAATGATCTTTCCACTGAGTGGTTTTCCACTTAAATGGAGTTTCCGCTAATGTGGAACTTTTCCACTAAAAGGATCTTTCCACTGAGTGATTTTCCGGTAAATGGTCTTTCCACTAAATGATCTTTCCACTGAGGTGGATTTCACTAAATGGTTTCCGCTAATGTGGACTTTCCAGTAAAAGGATCTTTCCACTGAATGATGTTCCGGTAAGCTGGGTCTTTCCACTAAATGATCTTTCCACTGAGTGGATTTCCACTACTAAATGGGTCTCCGCTAATGTGGTCTTTCCAGTAAAAGGATCTGCTTCCACTGAGTGAGCTTCCGGTAAGTGGTCTGTTCCACTAAATCGGCCTTCCACTGAGTGGATTTCCACTAAATGGGTTTCCGCTATGTGGATTTCCACTAAAAGGGATCTTTCCACTGAGTGAGCTTCCGTGTAAGTGGTCTTTCCACTAAATCGGCCTTCCACTGAGTGGATTTCCACGTAAATGGGTTTCCACTAAGTGGTCTTTCCACTAAATGATCTTTCCACTGAGTGAGCTTCCGGTAAGTGTGTTCTTTTCCACTAAATGATCTTTCCACTTGAGTGGATCTCCAATTATATAAATGGGTTTCCGGGTTAAGTGGTCTTGTCCACTAAAATGATCTTTCCACTGAGTGGAATTTCCACTAAATGGGGTTTCCGCTAAGTGGGACTTTCCACTAAAAAGAGCATTTCCACTGAGTGAGTTTGTTTGGGTTAAGTGGTCTTTCCACTAAATGATCCTTTCCACTGAGTGGATTTCCACTAAATGTTAGTTTCGCGCTAAGTTGACATTTCCACTAAAAAGATCTTTCCACTGAGTGAGTTTCCGGTAAGTGGTCATTCCACTAAATGATCTTTCCACTGAGTGGATTTCCCACTAAATGGGTTTCCGCTAAGTTGACATTCCACTAAAAGGATCTTTCCACTGGAGTGAGTTTCCGGTAAGTGGTCTTTCCACTAAATGATCTTTCCACTGAGTGGATTTCCACTAAATGGGTTTCCGCTCGCTAAGTGAGAAACCTTACTACCACTAAAAGGATCTTTCCACTGGTGAGCTTCCGGTAAGTGGTCTTTCCACTAAATGATCCTTCGCACTGAGTGGATTTCCACTAAATGGGTTTCCGATAAGTGGTCTTTCCACTAAAGGATCTTTCCACTGAGTGAGCTTCCGGTAAGTGGTCTTTCCACTAAATCGGCTTTCCACTGAGTGGATTTCCACTAAATGGGTTTCCACTAAGTGGTCTATCCACTAAATGATCTTTCCACTGAGTGGATGTTCCACTAATGGGTTTCCGCTAAGTGGACTTTCCACTAAATGATTTTTTCCACTGAGTGAGCTTCCGGTTAGTGGTCTTTCCACTAAAAAGATATTTCCACTGAGTGAGTTTCCCGGTAAGTGGTCTTTCCAACTAAATGATCTTTCCACTGAGTGGATTTCCACTAAATGGTTTCCCGCTAAGTGGACGTTTCCAGTAAAAGAATCTTTCCACTGAGTGAGCTTCCGGTAAGTGGTCTTTCCACTAAATCGGCTTTCCACTGAGTGGAATTTCCTACTAAATGGAGGTTTCCGCTAAGTGGTCTTTCCACTAAAGGATCTATCCACTGAGTGAGCTTCGGTAAGTGGTCTTTACAATTAAATCGGCTTTCCACTGAGTGGATTTTCCACTAAATGAGGGTTTCCGCTAAGTGGTCTTTCCATTAAATCGGCTTTCCACTGAGTGAGTTTCACGGTAAGTGGTCTGTTCCACTACTAAATGATCTTTCCACTGAATGGATTTCCACTAAATGGGTTTCCGCTAAGTTGACATTCCACTAAAAGGATCTTTCCACTGAAGTGATTTTCCGGTTAAGTGGTCCTTTGCCACTAAATGATCTAATCCACTGAGTGATTGTCCACTAAATGGGATTTCCGCTAAGTGGACTTTCCTTGTAGAAAGGATCTTTCCACTGAGTGCGCTTCCGGTAAGTGTTTTTCCACTAAATGATCTTATACACTGAGTGGATTTCCACTAAATGGGTTTTTCCAGCGCTAAGTGGAACTCTTACCACAAAAGGATCATCCACTGAGTGATATTCCGGAAGTGTCTTTCCACTAATGATCTTTCCACTGAGTGGATTTCCACTAAATGGGTTTCCGCTGAAGTGTCTTATTCCACTAAAGGATCATTCCACGAGAGAGTGAGCCTTTCCGGTAAGTGGTACTTTTCCACTAAATCGGCCTTCCACTGTTGTTTTCCAATAAATGGGTTTCCGCAAGTGGGCTTTCCGTAAAAGGATCATTTTTTTTTTTTCTTTCCACTGAGTGAGCTTCCGGTAAGTGGTTCTTTCCACTAAAGGCCCTTCCACACTGAGTGATTTCCACTAAATGGGTTTCCGCTAAGTGGACTTCCTGTTAAAAGATCTTTCCACTATGATTTGCCGTAAGGTGTGTCTTATCCACTAAATATCTTTCACGAGTGAGTTCCAATAAATGGGTTTCCGGTTAAGTGTCTTTCCACTTAATGTGCTTTCCACTGAGGGAATTTCCACGTAAAGGGTTTCCGCTAAGTGATTTGCCAGGAAAGGAATCTTTACGGCCACTGAGTGATTTTCC
>CAJQUW010016210.1:0-17764 GCA_907163375.1 Prostheceraeus crozeri
CGTATGAGATGGGTATTGAGCGATTTGCAGTGTTGACTACCCTTAATGTGAGATGTATAATGTAGATATCACACATCGATCAAGCTGGTTTGGCTAACTTTTGGGCGTGCATGCACACTAACGTTGGACATAGAGTTTTATATGTTTGTCGCTTTATTTTAAATTTTGGTAGCATCGTTGACAATAGTTAACATCAATTTCTACAAAACTTTACCGATTCAATTAAAAGTCTTTCTTGTTGTGCGATTTTATGAAAAGGACTTGTGTCCGTAACTACCAGTATAATACATGATTAATAGCAAACTGAATCGTTGTGATGTATTTCAGTTAATGATGCCGCTTTGAAGTGTATTGAAAATGGCTTCTGAAAATATTAAGTGGGTGTGATTAATCAATTAGTGGAATTGATTATGAAAAATTGTTTTTGAAAGTAGTTTTTGAACAAAGATAACTTCATTTGTAATGAGGTTAGTCCACAAACATTATCATTGATAAAACAAATGAAGATACTTATATTGCTGTTGATGGTTCAGTGCACGAAACTGTCCAAGAAAGAGTGGAGAAGTCCAAATTGCAAACCAATTCCTAACCAAGTTGTCATTCTGCAAATTTTTCGTCTCAACATGGTTGACTTTGTCCAATTCTCTCTTATTTGGTCACTGACAATTACCATTCATGAATTAAATTGTCAACTGATAATTGCTTCACGAAGATTTCACATCGCCGAGTCGTATCTTGACTCCATTCAACCATTTGCTCGCATTTTTATTTTTCTTTGATGTCTGTGATGAGGAACATTGTGCTAGGCTTTGCATGCTTGAGGCACAATGTGCGGCTATTCACGTGAATGTCTACTGCGACTTGTTTCCGCCTCTCCGATATTCAAAATAGAAATCACCAGCCTTCCAATACCCACAGAAGAGATCTGGATCTACACCAAAAGATCTGCTATCAAGAAATGTCCTTCAAAATATTCTTTTAAATGGCGGAGATCGCGCTACAAACTGAATCTTACTGCGGTACCCTGGCCGGAAGCGGAAAGAAGTTGTCGAGAAGATGGAGCAAATTAGCTGAATTGACGACAAAGGAAGAGTTAGAAGCAGTAAAGAATCTTTTTAAAGCCGATGCAAAAAGGGAGTCTTCAGTTTTAGTTGGAGGTTTGCAAGAGAAGGGAATGAGAGTGAAAGAGGGATGGTATTGGTATATATCAAAATTGAACATTCATACGCCAGGATTCAGTTGGAGAGCCAATGAGCCCAATGATAATGATGGAAAGGACGAAATCTATGCTGCTTGGGGTCTTCATGAACAAATTTTTGTCGATGTTCATGACCAAGGGGCACTACCATTTCTCTGTGAATGTTTCAATATTTAGTTAGAAACTTACTATTGTGAATTTCAGAAAATGTTTTAGATAACCTTTATAGACAGTGAGGAATTATCAACATGATGCAGCGTGCATTGTCTGTATTGTCCCCATAAATGTGTCTCGCTACTATTCGTGCGACGGACAAAAAACAGATCAATTACAGCAGCAGATTGTTCTGAAGTCTTTGGGTAATAAATGTTCCTTTGAATTGAAAGAAAGTCTGTTCGTTTTGTTGATAGAGCTGAATTGGAGTTTGGACGGGTTGGAAAGTCGCTTCACGTCCACTAAAAAAGCATTGGCGCCAGCGGCGTAGGATGCCGTTTTGGAAAAGGTATTCAAGGAAACCTGAATATAGGGTGACCCACATACATTTTACTTAAATCTATTCATATGCAAACATTTACATGCAAGACAAATAATTATATTTAATGCAGCCTACTGTACACGGACATGTGCAAAACTTCGCCTTAAATCAAATTATGCTCCGCATACATTTTGTATTGATGTACGTCCGCAAAATGCATGCAAAGTTGCACACATCAAAAACACTACACATCAACAAATTGAAAAAATTAAATGATAGCTGATCGAACCACATGTCCTATCAATTTCTTGTATGTTTTCAAGCACTCCAAACGATCTGAAATTTCACTCCAAAAGTTGTCAAAGTGTCTCTGAATCAACTGAAAGTTGCCCTATTTCAGCAACACTATTCAAATTACTTGGTTGAATTGTGGATTTGATAAAGCATCCTCAGCGGTTCTGCATTTGTATCTGCTTAAGTGCGTATGATTCCATGATTACACGAATGATGACAAAAACAGCTGCTGTACAATTGCCCCGAATTCTCTAACCTGACAATGTTATTCAGCCCACCAGGTTGAATAGTAGCCTCATGCTTGTATCATGTTAGAGGAGACGTCCAAGAAACAAGAAGTGGAATCAAAATTAACGCTGAAATTATTATAATAGCTACTTTGGAATCAAGCCGAATTGCTAAGCCGTAAAACAGTTTACTTATTATCATAAAAATCAATTCACAACTTTACACAAAAAATAAATAGGTATTTAGTGAATTCTGTGAATACTGTATACGTTACGCCACTGTCTGGCGCTTAAGACTACTGTCTTTGTTCATCCAAACTAACCTAATTCTTTTATGTTAGGCAACTGTATGTACATAACTAGCCTAATAAGTCTTTATATGTACGACCGTGCAGTCTTATAACCAACGTCATTTCATCAAAAAGAATGTATTTACACTTGCACCACTTTTGCTGTACCATATAAGGACAAAAAAAGTCTGCTACGCTGGAAACACTTACGAATGCTCCATGTAGCATTCATATCACAGGATGGTATGTTTCCATCATACGAGCTTATGCGTTATTGCTATAAGTAGTCATTTGAATATGTGTAGTTTTGACATTAATAATAGTTTTACAACTAGGTGCACTTGACAAAGAGAATTAAATATATAAATGAAAAAACGTCTTATTTAGGGACATCTTAGGTACAATTACAAATATTTTCTCTTAAAAGTGTTTGAATAGTTGTTTTTGAGAACTCTTAATGTTTTTATGGTGCGATCGTTTTGTTAATCGCTGTTGTCACTGCCAGCTTATGATTTTATGATAATTAGTCAATGATTGCAAATGTAATCAATGTTATGAATAAATATTGAACTCAGATTCTTATCACAATGTAAAGGAAACCTCAATGTCTGACTTTGAAAGTGAACAACACAAGCAACGAGTGAACTAAAATTGCAAATTGCTCAATACCAATCTCATACGAAGGATGCATGCCAAAATATTTTTTTTTATATTTCTGTATCTATTTGTATGCTTTTCGTGTGTTATTTCAAGTGTGGTATGCTTTACATCCTAAAGCCATACCAGCACAATGTTAAAAGAAAGCATCAATTATGTCTAAAGTATGTTGATTTAAGGCCTTCTGTCAATGAAGATCACAGTAATGTTACTATTGTTTTGTAAGTAGTGAGATAGTGACACTCAAGAGTCATACTTTCAATACTGAATGCGATTTTAATACATGCACGTTTAAGGCATTTTATAAATAATCAATAACTATTCAACTATCAACAATTATGCATGATGTAATTTTGAATTAAGCACATTATCGATCCGAAATAAAAACACATTATAATTCATTCATGAACTCAAAAATAGATATGTTTGAGATATATATGTCAGCATGGTTGCACAAAAGATATCTTCTGAATGAACTAATTTTAATCAACTTTGTTCATAAAGTAGAGCAAACCAAACGACTTATTAATATTGCTAGGCATATAGCAACGATGACTTACTCGTGGAGCATACAATTCACAAAAAATGGAATCTAGTTAAATATCACACTATCAAAAAGAAATATTCACGACTGGTATTACTGAAAAATGTTATTTGACAGTAGTATGTACATATATATATGCAATGTGACTTACATCTCTACATACCAGAGGCACAGCAGAAGCATACGAATGAGGATGAATTTGCATCGGGTCTCGTATATAAAACATACCAACAACCCGCATTTCAGGGTAAAACAGCCAATCACAGGTAAAATAGTTCGTATCGCTACATACCAGTCACATACGAAAGTAAGTGAGATGTCAACTGATGTCAAAATGTGGTTCATGTAACATATCTTCTTATTTTTAAACTACACAATCATTATCCAGGTCAAAACATTTTTAGTCAAAATGTGCGTAATGGGAGAAAGCACATTGTAAATCGCTCGATACCAATTAACTACGAAGGATGCATATCAAAATATTTTTTGGTATATTTTAGCATCTGTTTGTATACTTTTCGTATGATTCAAGGCCTTTTGTCAATAATGATCGCTTTAAGGTTTCATGGCACTTACTACTGTTTTGTAAGAAGTAACATAATGACTTTTAAGAGTCAAACTTACAATACTGAATTCGATTTTGATACATGCAAGTCTAAGGCATTTCATAAATAATCAATAAGTATATAGCCATCAACGTTTATGCATTATGTAATATTGAAATTAGGCATATTATCAATACCGTCCGAACCACATCGCCCTCCCGCCCCTCCCCCCCCACCCCCCCCCTCGCCCCCCCCCCTCCCCCCCGCCCCCCTCCCCCCGCTCCCCACGCCCCCCCTCCCCCACTCCGCCCCCCCCCCCCCACCACCCCCCTCCGACTCCCCACACCTTACCCCGCACCTCCCCCCTCCCCCACCTCCCCTCCCACCCTACCCCGCCCCACCCCCACCCGGCACCCCCCCCCCCCCCCCCCCCCCTCCCCGAAAAAAGAAATGAAAACACATTATAATTCATGAAGGCAAATACAGTTATGTTTGAGACATATAAGTCAACATGGTAGCTGGAAAGTTATCGTTTTATTGAAATGATGTTTATCAACTCAGTTAATGGATTTCAGCTAATTATGAGTCGTGTGAATGATATTACAGAAGTAGCAACGATGACATGCGGCATTAATTTCACAGTAAATCGAGTCTAGATCAAATACTCTAAATATCACGCTGTCCATAAGAATGTATTTGACCTTCATTACTCAAAAAAAGTTATTTAACAGTAGTATGCAATATATGTATATATATAATTTTTTCCCAGGTGACTTAAAGCTCTACATATGAAACCCAAACGAAGTTCTACGAATTTGCATGCGACCTCGTAAATAAAACATACCAACATCTCGTATTTCATCGTAAAGCAGCCAATTACAGATAGAATGGTTCGTATCGCTACATACCAGTCACATGCGAAAGTAAATTATGTCTTCGTATGAAAAACATGCCAGGTCTCTGTAAACATACGAGAATCTCGTATCTAATGTTAAAATTTGGTATATGTTTATATGTAATTTTCGTATCCAGCGATTCACAGTGCACAATAATTCTTCGACCAAGATATCTATTAAAAACAATAAAGTTCTCCAACGTTTCCACTTGGCTTGCAAACGAAGAATAAGACTATAAATATTTTATACTCCTTGTACAAGCCAAGACGAGTCGTTGGAGAACTTTATTGTTTTTGATAGATATCTTGGTCGAAGGAATATTCTGCTCTCTGTTATTATGATTATCCGGCCAATTAACATTGAAACTGATATCAAAATGTGCTTCGTATAACATATCTTCTTGCCAATGATATGCTTGAGCAAAACACATTGGAAGGTATTTGGAAAACTATCTTGATTTTTTGTCATTAAGCAGTTGCCGCTACTCGACGCATGTAGGTGATTTATGGCTATTTATCATCAGTCACATAGAAGTCACATATGTGACCAATTGTGGCCGATGTAACGAAATTGCATCGGAGCAATATTGGTCAGATATAGGACAGACTTTGGTTTGCAGTGTAGAAATCGGCGACTTGTAAGTATAAAATATTCATTCCACGCGTAAGCTGTAAAATAAGACTGGTCACTAATCACACTAAATCACAAATGACGATTACAGGGAACTTGTCAATGCAACATTGAAGCGTGGATGGTGTGTTGAATTGAAAGATGAAATTATGAAATACTACCTCTCATCTTTTATAGATATCATTTATAGGCATTCAATCGGAGGGATATCAACGGTGATAAGAAAAATATCTTGAGAAATTTCAATCATTCGCTTTGTTGGTGCCGTAATTGCAAATAATTGCAAATAATCCATAATAATGAAAACGACATAGATTGCTTGGCGATTTGTCCGTTCTCTATGGGAGAGTACACGCATAACTGAATGAAATCACAGCGTGGACGGTTGCAATGACCGTCATGACAAATACTCAGACTGGCTGACTGGCATTACACACAAGATACAGAGGACAACAGTAGCTGCGTCACAATATCACGGAGCAAATAGTGAAGTTTAAGTCAAACACGGAAGGTAACGGAATCATAAGGTCCGTACATCAAAGTCAAAGTCAATGGTGATGTAATTTAATCAGATTCAACACCATGACAAATAATAATAATAATGCTGTTAATGCAATGAAATAATACTGCTAACTAAAGTACATCTACAGTACAAAAATTGATTAACTTGATAAATAATCACTTTGACTTTGATTAGCGCATCTTTTGATTCCGCTACTTGACCGCTACCTGACCGTGCAGTTCAAATTACCGTCAACAAACAGCTATTGTGCATAATTGAGCTATGGTATAATGTGGAAAAAGAAAGGTAACAATAGGCCGGGTCAAACTTTTCATTAGATTTAACAAATCCGTTAAATTAATCTGAATAAAGCGGTTTTATGTATTAAACGATCGCAAGCATTAAGTCGAGTTTCAACCGCAATTTCGACACTCAATCATAATATTACGATTTGATGAAAATGTCTGCTACAAAATGCAATATTTAACAGTGTCCAAAGATCTCAATCAAACAACATTCGATATCAAGATCGGATTTATCGAATATTGTGAGCAGAAGTTACAATGGAAATGTGATCAATCAATTCCTGATGCAGCTAATAAGTTCGTTTAATAAAATCGTCTAATTAACATGTTTAATCGTGCTTCTGACCTCCCTCATCGATTTGCGCTATTTAACCACCTAGTGGTTTAACAAATCTCACATTGCTTTGCATGAAGTGAAGTTGTCAATGCCATTCAGATGCGATCGTTTGACAAATCCGTATCGATTTGATGAAGTTTTTAGTTTTGATAAAACCAAAGTGATTAGAAGATCGCTTTAACAACACCGATAATACTTTTACAACAGTTTTTTTCGAGGTCATTCTCAAATTCTCATTTCTTCATCATCAAATTGTTTCTCTCATGTACAAGATCACACATCCCAAACTTGGTCATCTTTCAATTCACTTCATCATTTCCAATCAATCAATCACAACATTTTATTCATCAATTGCTTTTCTCAAATTTCACAATCATCCAACCAAACTTATTCCCACCATTATCATTAATTTTATCATGTTTCAATCGAATAATTTCTCATCTCAATTCTCGATCAACTCATTCTCATTGCAATCACATCACACACATTCATCACATTCACTCATTTCAACTTTGGATCTACCTGAAACCATCTAAAAATGGTTTTGTCTAACAAAACGGACGCTTTAATCAATTTAAATCTATATGAGGTCAAGCATGCGTTTACAGTAATCCACTCTAATATTGCTGCGATTTAACAAAACGGCTTTATCAAAACGAGCTTGTTGAAACCGATTTATAAAATCTTATCGAAGGTTTGACCTGGCCTAATGTATCCCGCAATGATGATTTCTTTATCTGTGCATGTGAAAGACATTTTTGAAATCTCAATCAGCGTATATCTACATGTGTATTCAAAGCATTGCTGCCCTCAAAAATCCATGTTCATGAAGATATATTACCTTTCAAATGACAGCCTAAATCGTCGGCGCGTAGCGCTGTTATATGCACTGTTACTGAACCTAAAATCTATGACATCGAAATTCCAAGATTTTGATCTGCAAAAGATTCAAATCTATGATACGTTTCTACATAGCCCATGCAGCTCAGAACATTAAAGCATGTCAAACTTGAGATATCTACGATTCCAAATTGTGAAACATAGGAATCATCTCAATGTCATTTTCACTGGGAATGCGGAGATGGACGGTGAAATGCTCCTACCTCAATGGTATTACATGGAAAATTAGACGGCCTTAATCATGCAATTAAGGCCGTCTAATTTGGAATTGGAGATATATAAATGACTTTCATAGAAAAATGACATGTGAAATATCGGCTGAGAACCCTACTTACTCAGTAACAATGTTATATTGTCCATAACTTACGCAAAGTGAAAAGTCGAATTTCTATAGATAAATCTGTCAGTTAAAATAAATTCTGAACATCAAGAATTTTGTTGAATAGATATTGAACCAACTCATAGGAACTCATAATTAGCGTTCATCTGAAGAGATGAAATGGTTCGCTCACAGAATTAGATTGTTTAAGCGTGTCACTTTGTTAGATGTGCAAACTGATTCAAAACGATGGCAAATGCATGGTATGAGTGCCGCAAATCAGGATAAACTAGAGAAAGTTTGTCGACGGTGTCACCGGATCGTTTGGGGAGATGACTGCCAATGTTCCAATTTCGCTCCTTTATGGCTACGACGTTATGAGCGTGGCCTTAAAGTTTTTTTTTTCGTATAGAACAAGAACTTTTATTTCAAGAGAAATGCGTACATACCAAAAATACAAGAAAATAATCTGCAAACACAAACTACCTTAGCTCAGAAATTAAGTCCTTATCACATACGAAAATTAATTGAACAAGATCTAACAAAATTCAAAAATTTCAAATAAGTCCCTGGCAGATGGTAAGGTAGCCAGAACAGAGGCAGCATTCCCCCTCTGAACAGCCATGCTGAGTCTCTGCATCAAAAAAGATGTGGATCTTAGATCCCCAGTAGCCGCTTCAACCCTCCTGCCAACCTCACGGACGAAAGATAAAAAGCAAGAAGGTCCCCAAGCCCCAAAAGTTTCGAATACATATGGAGAATGGATCTTCATATGTAGGAGGACGACAAGTTTCGAAAGTTTGGCCAAGCTTACGATGTTCAGGACTGCCGTCGCCGGCTCTTTCCTGAGCCCGAAGCTTGAGGATTCCACATAAGTTGGGGACAAAAGGTGTCACGGCAGGTTAAAATCCAATACAGTGCAACATTTGCTGTGCAGCCTCCCGAATTACATTGTTAGAAACCGTCGTCGGGCGCTTGCCGTCAGTTCTCGTGAAACGCGGCCGGAGGTTCAAGTATGCAGGGACACCCTCCTGAAATAAGGAGCTCGTCGCGACAGGTCATTTGCCTATCATTAATAGGCGCGCGAGCAGATCTTCCAGCGCACTTCTTTTAACAACCTCAAACCATGATACAACCAGAGGGGTCCACTTCTTCCCAGACACACACATATATGCGGATGAAATACTTGAATGTCCCAACTCGTAACGCGCAGTCAAAGCAAGTTTTCGAGTTTAATTGCGAATTAGCTTCTCAGAACTTAGTCCAAGTGATGTTACAGGTAGAAGCCATTTAGCCAGACCTGGAATACTTGGATGATCACAGCAAGAAAGCGAGCTTTTGCCAGCAAACAGTCTTAATAGGAGTCATATCATTCGTTTGGTAGTAAATGTTTCTGTAAAAATGGTTTTGTCCCAAAGACGCTGTTTGTCAACGGCGAATATCTCATGATCAAAGTTCACGAGCAGCTTTCCCTACTTAGCATATGCCTCATTTAAACACAGAAGGACTTGAGTAGTCTTCTTCATTATAGGAGAGACAGAAGATCCAAAGCAGAGCGTTTCTAGTACTACACGCTGAAGCCCAAGAAGGCAGGTAATGATAGCTGTGCAGCACTTCGAACAAACCTAGATCTCAACCCATTGCCACCGGTAAAGACGCTTCTGGAGTCACAATACGACATCATTTAATCGAGAACCCCCAAATTAAAAGAATATTTTCAATGAATGACGGAGAAAGGTATATCATACCGATCCAATATGTCAGATGATGGAAGCAGGGGAGTCGTCCTCAAAAGATACAGCAACATCGGAATCGCAAAACAATGTCTGAAGCAAATTATAGGGCATTCATGAGCATCTAAGATCCAATTATGACGCGAATTCAGGCGATCTAATTCTTTCTAATTTTCTTTCAGCACTAGCTGGTTTGATTGAAATCTACACCAATTGGTGCTCCTAAAAAAGAGTGCCATCTTTCGCCTTCCAAAACCGGATGTCAGGAGCTATTTGAAAGAAAATAATGAAGCACTTGTAATCTTTGCATTTGACAATGTCCTGACTATGAGTTCACATTTTATGAGGACTTGTCGACAACCAATCCAAGACTTATTTCCTTTTTCAAGGATACGGACCCAAAATCTGATAGAAACACCCGCATACTTTTCCCACCCATCGTGCCATCATCAAGATACCAAATATTTCAAGTCTGGATACTCCATCTTTCACAAGGTCATGAATTAGCCAATGCAAATATAGCAACGGACCAAGTGGAATCTCCCTTGCTGCAAACGCCTTCTGCCTGATTCTATTATTTCACTCTAAATTATAGAAATAGAATAGGAAGACTAGACGCAAAGAATAGCATTGATGAACAAAGTGAAAAATTTCTGGAATGGATTCCTTAACACATTTCATTACTAACATCTCGTCGGACAGAGTTGAAGGCATTTTTTTGAAGTCAATTTTCAAGACTATCTTCTTCGCTTGTCAAACCAGAAATGTAGTCTACAGGCGGCGTGTACGGCGGCTTCAGCACCAACTGAGTCCCAAAACAAGTTGACGAGACGAAGGAAATCACCCATCCTATCAATTACAGAGAGATTGCATATTTTACCAATCATGCGACGCAAAGTGAAGCCAACGGCAATAGGACGAACACCACGTCTGAACTTGGCTAAAGCACACAGAGATGCACAAAGAAAATTGCACATATATTTTGAGGAATATTTCCACTCACAACTAGTTGCGAAAAATCGCGGACGATCAGCAGAGGGCGTCATGCAATCTGGATATTGAATGTTCACCAAGCCAACTGGGAAGTAAGATCCTTCAGGTGTTGGGGTCGAAAACCCGTCCGGACCTCCAGAAGATCCATTCGGAAATTTTTGTATTGCACTTTTCACAATCTCCACGGTCATCAACAGGGGCATGCATTCAGACGCATCATCAGACTCAGTTATTATATCATGCTCACGTTCAGCAGCTGGTAAATGTTTTGCTTTTAATTTTTCAGTTTGTCGCCATCATTGGAACGGTGTCGCCATAGTTTCAATCTGAAGAGGCAATTCTCAACAGCTCCTTTGATGTCTCCCCTCAGAGATCTTTTCGGAACCAAAGCAGCTAACCTTCTCAACAGTCCCAGTCTTATTTTTCCTTGGTCTATGCTGTTCCTCGATTATGGGGCTGGTTGATTGATCATCATAGACTAAGCTGGTTCAAAATCAGATATACGTCGGTTTACAATCGAAGCCAATGACTTTGCGTTCTTCCCAGCTCTCTTATGGCTGTGCCAGGCACCTAAGGCGTGCAAAACAAAAAATAGTTCGCCCATGATGTTGTATTATTAAATTTGATGACGTCTACATTTCATTAATTTCGTAAGCAAAGTAGCAGCTTGTATTCTACTAGCTTTTGGAAACTCTCTTTAAAATTCGCCCACGATTTGTAAAGCCTTGACGTCAATATTTTATTGATGGGCTAACTCCGGTGATGCATCAATGTTACTACACATCACAAAAAGAATCAGACTTGGACTTGTGTAGAACAAAATCTGAGATGAATTTATAGTCACTGAAAGCAGTCTAGGTCATTAAAGTCTACTTCTTTTCCCCTCTGTATGCATGTTTCTTAGACTATAGCTCCTGACGTAATTCCGTAACCCGCAATTTCGTAAAACGGAATTCCGTTGATATACATTGTTCCAAGTCTTTTCTAGAATTCAGAACAATTAGTGCAGAATAAACGTGAGTATTGCTGATCGCTGATGTGTGTTCCGAATGTCCAACACACTCTAAGTGTATCCATTCTTTACAGTTCTACACTGCCTTATTAAATTTTGGATTCAACAGAATTACAAATGCTCGCAAGAGAAAGTACAGGTGGGCATCGTTTGCGTGGTTCATGACTATCTCTGTCACGTCTTGATCGCAAGTTGTTCACTCACATGTCTTCAGTTCATGACTGGGAGCATTGCAGTGTACTATCACAGACTGTCAAAGCCGCTAGCGTCTTCCTGATGCTGAGGAATTAGATGACTTTTCCTTGCAATTCCAGAAGATCTGCATGTACGTGTATGTCGTTGTTGTTTAAGCCATCACCAGACGACAAACGGTTTTTGGTACTAAGTGCAAGGAGGTAGCCTTAACAGTTGCCGGTCTCTGTCTCTTCTATAAATAGTGCGCGGATATTCGATCGTTTTATCTAAATTGGACATTTAGGCATATGACTAGCCTATACAATTGTATTAGATGTATGTGATGTGTGTGATGTCGCTCAAATTGTAAATGATGATCATGTAATTATTATCCCCACATACTTACCTTTGAATTACTTGCCGCGTTAGCGACCGACGATTTGAGGTGTAGGCCTTTAAAGTTCTACACCAGCTTGAAAGCAATGATAGCATACTTCATCATCTTTGTCAAAACGATTATCAACGTTCCAGTCATTTTAAGCTTCCATTTGTCACCAACAAGCATGGAGCACACTCATTTCTTCCATTTAGTGCAAGTCACAGTAATTTCTTTCTGTGACATGTGTCTGAGCGTGGGGGTGGACGGGGGGGGTAGCGAGCTAACGGAGGGGGTTGGGGGGTGAGGGTGGTATTGTGGGTTGTGATCGACGGTAGGGGGTGGAGCGGGTGTTTGGAGGGACTGACTAAATTTTGGGGTTGGGGGGGTCTCGGGGAGGGAACCTTGAGTGGGTCGACCCGGGGGGGGGTTGGGTAGGACGGAGGGCACACCTGGACTACTAAGTGGGGATGAGAGGTGGAGGGGGGATGGAGGGCTTGCTAGGGCGTGAGGGTTTAGATCTCTGGGAGGGTACCGGAGACCTAGGGCAGCGGCGGCCGAACTAGAAGAGGGTTTGGGGAAGGTGCTATTGGGGGTAGGAGGTGGGAAGGTGTGGTGGGGGACCGGGTGAGGCTGTAGGCGTTGGTGGAAGGAAAGAGGGAATAGTATGCGGGGTCCGAGCGGAGTAGTGGGACTGTGGTGGGTGGGATGTGGCCGGACAGACGATAACGGGAGAGTGTGTGGTCGCGTTGACTAAACGGGAGGGGGCTGGTGGGTGGATCCTCGGTTCGAGGGGAGGGGACAGGGGAACGGTGATCTTTGGACTCGGGAAGACATGACTAGACTATCCTTGACCCTAAGAGAAGGTTTGAACAGAGCGGGAGGGCGGGGGTCTTGGGAAGTGAAACTAAGGGATTACGGGGAAAGCTGGATGGTAGACGGGAGATGGGGTGGGGTAGGGTTTGGGACGACTTCTGTGGTAGGAGGGGAGGGGGGACCTGGCTGACTCGTGTGGCGGTCGAATTCGGGGATGAAGATTGCGAGAAATTAGGGCTGAGGTGGTGAGTTTTGTTGCGGGGGGAAAGACCCTTTAGTCGAGCATTGTGGGCTCGATGGGACCTAGGACGGGTGTGGGACTGTGGGGACAGAATGGGGGTACGGGAGGGGGCTGTGGGGGTGTGTCGAGGGATGAGGCGGTTCAGGGGGGGGGGGGGATCCGGAGGGAGACAAGGTTGGGGCGGGGTGGAGTGTACTAGGTGGGGACTTACTTAAGGGGGATGAACTAAGATTAACGCGGGGGAGTGAGAAGTGGGAGGAAGTCGGACACTCATGATTTGAGTCGGAGACGGAAGGTGGCGGACTGTGACCCTAAGAAAGGAGCTATGGCGGGGGGGGAAAGTGTTGCTCGGGGTTGTTCGGGGGGAGATGTGACTGGGGGGGGGGTTCAGGAATAGCGGCCGTGGAGCAGACGTTTGAGAGACTAGGTGTGGGAAGGAATAATTCGCTTTTTTTAATACATTAATTTACTTTATGGACTCCGAAACTTTTGTGATGTAATTTTCATTTTTTAGAAAATATAACATATTACTAATGCTGCAACGTTACCATCCATTCTTCCTTCTGAATGCCAAAGGAACAAGCTGTATTGTCGGAAAGACAGTGACCCAACCATCTCATTTTCCCTCTCTTTATCGAATCAAGACACGAACGGTCAAAAAATTCGAAGGTTCCAGAAACGGAAGATGCCACAAGTTAAAACAGAAACCTAGTTGGAGAATTCTGTAAATAATAGGTAATTAAAAGTCATGAAACGAATGAATATAAATTAATACTGACAACATAAGAGTACCTACTCTAGTATAGAGCAAGTACTGATAATACGTTATTATATGCAAGTCTACTCATGAAGACGGTTAAGGGAAATAAATTAATACTTAATGTCATTATTCATTGATCTTGAGTTTCAGTTACTGTCTTAGGACTCTTCATTGCCCTTCTTGTCAGCCATTTCACTTTTCTCCATTCTGCATACCACATTTCAAATGCTTCTAGCTGGGCAACGTCAGCTTTTTCATCGTCCATGTTTCTGATCCATACATCACCACGCTCCACACCATAGTCTCACCGATCTTTTCTTTCAGTTAGTTCTCCTTTCAATCACAAGCATTACACCTTCCACTTTATAAAGGCAGTTTTGGCCATACGATCCGTACACGAGTATGTTTCTCAGAGTAGACGTTTGCAGATAGTTAAAACTTCCAAGATACTTGAATTCTTCCTCCTGTTGAGTGGTAACTCTCCTTCCACGAAATCCTCAAGATAGCGGGTGTTTTCCCACACTTCATGACCGTAGACTTTTTACTGTAATCTTTCATTTCGTGGTCTTTGGCTACCCTATTTGTTCTCATCCATGATCTTCTTTGCAACCTCTCTAACTGTGGCAGTCATCCCTTGGTCGTCTGCAACCTAGCAGTTCGAATACTTCACCACCGACTTGATTCCTTCATCTACTCCGTCCAGAGCTTCTCTCATCATGGCTTACTGCGTATTCATTGATAATAAAACAGAGAGATCAGACAGCTTGTATAGATCATGCTACTTGCCACTAATTAGTTGCTTTCATCTTCGCTAATCTTCGGCTTTCATCCATCCCAGAACAAAAAGTCGAGAGGATGTCAATCGGGTGAAGTGGAGGCCACTCTCGGTCACGTCCTCGATTATCACGCGATCACCAAATGTCTGGACGAGGAAGTTCGTTACCTTTGTTGAAAGTGGGGTGGGGTCACCATCTGCATAAATATACCAGGAGGACCAATTTGCGCTTTTTGCGCAAGTTGGAGGGACGAACGTGTCTTAAGCATCTAGAGATAGGAATAGCTGTCACTGTGTTGGAGAAGAAAAGGTAGTTAGTCCAACTTAGCAGAAAGAATCCCTTCAAGACACATTAACTTAGGTGAATGCGGGATTTTGAGATGCATTTGATGGTTAACATCTGACCAGAATGCGGCAATTGTGCGTGGTTAACGCTCCCATCGAGTGAAAAATACGGCCTCGTTAGAACCAGACACTGTCATCAAATACATTATGATTACCGAGAAGCCAACTCGCTCAACTCACATCGCTTTGGCTTGTCAGCCCGGCTCAAGTGTTGCACAACTTGAAATTTGTACGGGTAAAGTTTTAGTTCATGCCGTACAAGGTTTTATGGACATAGTCTTTGAAATGATACAACTCTTCAGCCACTTTTGCGAATGGACGTGAATCCTAGCTTTGATTTTGAACTAGTCTCCTTGACGACACGATTCACAGTGGCAATTTGTCATGTCATCCAATGTATGACGGCCACTGCGAGGTTTATCATGAACGCGGCCAGTTTCTTCAAACTTTTTGATGACATTCGCAATCGATGTTGTTAAAGGATCTTTGTGAATGCGTCTTT
This sequence comes from Prostheceraeus crozeri, assembly GCA_907163375.1. Lineage (NCBI taxonomy): Eukaryota > Metazoa > Platyhelminthes > Polycladida > Euryleptidae > Prostheceraeus > Prostheceraeus crozeri. The sequence goes on from CAJQUW010016210.1 coordinate 15,847, forward strand.
GAGTCTTAAATTCGAAAGGGAAAGCTGTTAGCACTTCTATTGCATGCATATAAGCACTTGAACTAATCTCTACCGAGGTCTGAGATCCATTGTGAATAAGATAGGGCAGCGATCGTACCACTTCATTGAAATTACGAAGATAGCATGAAGAAACTCTTATGATGCAGACTTAAACTATTGGTTGACACAGCGTCTTTGTCATTGGTTAGCGAAAAACATCCGTCATAGATATGGGATATGACCAAATTCTATGCCATGAAAGCTGATTAATTTGACGTTATCAATTGAGGATGATACGTTTGATCAATCAATGACCTAAGCATGTCGTCATGGCTGGTGTGAAAGTTTTCATAGCATTGAACAGGGGAAAATTTTGAGCTATGGCCAGGTAAGGTTATTGACATAATTGACAGCACAGTTAATTGACTTAAACATTTACTGAAACTTAAAATGAATTCACCAAAGCTTAAGCACTATAATTGCACATATAGTATTCATACAAAAAAATGACTGCATGCAGAATGCAAATTTAAGCAGTTAAATAATCGATATTCATTTCTTATTGTTAGATTCGTAATTTCCCTCCATGTTGCGTAATAAAACAGGGTTTTGACGTAAACGTTTATTGTTTTACTCATGTAGATATTCAATTTAAAAGTCAAGCGAATTTACGGACAACCTGTCATATCTCAAAACATATCTATTTTTGAGTTCATTCAATTATACTGTGTTATTATTTCGCGATCGATAATGTGCTTAATTCAAAATTACATCGTGCTAATTGTGTGATAGTTGAATACTTATTGATTATTTATAAAATGCTTAAACTTGCATGTATTAAAATTCGTTATTCAGTATTGAAAGTATGACTCTTGAATGTCACTATCTCCCTACTTACAAAACAGTAGTAACATTCGTGTGATTTTAATGAGGAAATGACATAAATCATCATACCGTATTTACTCTTAATAGACCGGGGTCTCCAATAGAACCAGGGTCAGAGCAATCTGATTAATAGAACCGGGCCCTCTATGAGAACCCGGGGTCTCTGTTTAGAACCCGGGAGGAGACTAAGTAGACTTATTGACCTTTTAGGTGAACAAAAGTATTTTCTTTGTAACAAACAATGCATTTGACGGGTGATAAGTAAAGGAAACAAGCGATATTGGGTGGTAGTGAAGATGATCATCGAATGCTTCGAGGCAGGGCATCCATGCCATGATGCCTCTCGCGTTCAGCAAAGTGGAAAGGTTGCCTTGACATGATGAAGAACACGAAGAAGAGGACGAGCTGATGATTATAGATGACGACGAATGACTCGCGTTGCTTTTCAATATACCGGTAGATATAGAGACTTGTTTATATACAGTCCAATAGTAGAGATTTTTCCAATGGGTTAGGCGTTCTTCCTTTGCACAGCGGGTGGGTCTTTGATTTTTTTGTGAATAAATAACAATTCGGGTTAGCTTATGGATCGTTCATAATCTCTCCACATCGCCACTCAATATGCATGAGCATAGTGAATGTAAAAAAAGACTTCGAAGTACAGAACATGTATTACTGGAGCAGTAACAGCAAAAACTGTCATGCAATAGGCCCGCATTTTTTTTTATGTAGGTTCAACGAATTCTATGGGTGATGTCATATTTTTAATTTTTTAGTGATCATTTTTCATGTAATTAAGATAGAACCCGGGCCTCTAATAGATCCCTGGTCAGAGCGGATCTGAATTAATAGAGCCCCTCGGGTTTATTAGAGTAAATACGGTACTTTGGACATAATTGATGCTTTCTTTTTATTAACATTGTGCTGGTATGGCTTAAGTATGTTAAAGCATACCACACTGTGAAATAACACACGAAAAAGCATACAAATAGATGCAGAAATATACCTAAAAAACTATCTTGTTATGCATCCT
>CAJQUW010016211.1:0-19176 GCA_907163375.1 Prostheceraeus crozeri
GTACGGAAATAGGGTAGAATCATAGTGAATGAAACATATCATGAATGACAGTATGTTCACTACGCATGATTCATAGAATAAACCATACGTATGAATCGTCACGCTATGCGTTGACATACAATGATTTTTACATAAGTTTCATACTTGAATCATAACCTTTCATAGTATGAAATGTAGTATGAAACATAGTATGCATTTGAAGATCATATGTATGAATTTGGTACGACATGGTAATGAAAAATACATATGAAATTTTATCAAAATATAGGTATAATCATAGTATTTTTATAAGCATGATTCTTACATGAATCACAGGATGACAGATTTCATCAATTATAGTATGAATCATAGTGTGAAACATGTCTATAATGACCGTATGTACACTACGCATGATTCAAAGTATATCCAAACGAATGTTCCGTCACGCTACTGCGTTGACATACCTTATGATTTTTACATATGTTTCATACTAATGATTCATAAACGCTTCATAGTAATGAAATGTATATGAAAACATAGTATGCATTTGAGATCATATGTATATTTTGGTTATCGACATGGTATGAAACATACATATGAATTTTTATCAAAAAATAAGGTATGATTCATAGTATGTTTTATATGCATGATCTTACTATGAATGCACGAATAAGTGAAATATTAAAGTACTCAGCGCAAGAAGTAAGATACAAATTTTAAGTTGAAGCCTATACAAAATGATCCTGAAAAAAATTGATAGATAACCGATCAATATTACATTCATGTCATCATAATATACATATGCCAATGTGAGAGAAAAGGAATGTCACATCAGCATCATCGGAAACATTGCCATGTGTAACATATTGTGTAATTAACAAAAAATAATACCTTATTATTCGTTATAAAGCGATGAATAATTCAGAATGAACGTCCGTTTAATGCACAGAGAAATACAAATTCGCCTATATTCTCTGATAACACATTTTAATGTATGAAAGATATCATAAGGACCAGGATTTTGGAAAACGCCTCACAGTCAGACGAACTGTTAAGTAATAGCTGCTGAAATAAGCATGAAGTGAATGGACGAAGTAACAAATTTAATCACTTTTGCGACGTCGGAGAAGATATGGAAATTATCACACTGATTCTATGTCCTCAAAAACAAATGATATTATCACAAGAATAATTTGTAGTCTATCGATTCATAATTCTAATAATATGTATTTATATTCATGGATAAAGGCAACGCCGAAAATGCACAATTGGTATTTTAAGAATGCTGCTCTAAGTTGTGTTGAATAGTACAGAATGGATGTAATTTCCTAGGGATTTTCACATCGAACCCCAGCAACGTGATCCCAACATCCTACATGATCAAATTGACGGGGAATGGAACTTCCGTAGGACAGAATCCTATTTATAACTAGAACACTGTCTTCAAATTAAAAAAAACTTAGAAAATTACAGTTTGACCGCTTATTACGTTTAGAAAGAAGTTTGAGAGTTGCAATATAAAACTCATAAAAAAATGCTTATAAACACGGAGTGCTAAACAGCAGCGATTCGGGAGATGAATATCTGTCAATGGAGCAATCATGAGAGTCATTCTAGTGGAAGTTTCTTGTCTGCAGCTATTTTAAAGATGCAGACTGTTCAACACGTCCCGACCAACGCCGTCTGCACTCTGATTCATCTTGACGCACCACACTAAATTGACCGTCCGATGATGACACAATAAACTTTCGAGAACTTTGCGTGATTATCTGTGTGATAAAGAAGGAATAAATATAATATTTCTATTTACTCAAAATTATGTAATACCATACTACCTTGTAACTGCTTGCAATTTATTTGCAATCGAGGCCTCTTTAACCCCACCAACAGTAGGAGTCTTATTTGCAAGATCCATCTACGGAGAATACTTCCCTGACAGGCTATCGTATCGCCGTCATTTTCCGTTTGTGAAATTTCGGTCCCGTTTTTATTAGGGAAATGCCATCTCGCCGAGAAAGTGACATTACTGACTGTGATTTCGTCTCTGAGGATTTGATGTGCATTGACTGTCGCTCTGGATCGCTCCTTGTAGCTTCGTAGTCAGGACTCTCCAACCTCCAACACTTTGATTCTGAACGGCGAGATCTATATAGTAAAGTTTATATAGTTTCCTATCACTAGAACACCCTCCCTACATGCAAACTCACATTGTGAGGTATCTGTGTTGAATTGTGAGGTATCTCATTTTACTTCACATTTCAAAAATATGTAATTCACATGTTGCACAAAGACAGCACACAATGAACTAACAGAATCGTCGTCATATGAATTTTCTATCAGCAATATTGTGCACTGCATATATTGTGGGACCAAGCAAGCGTCCTTGTAGTAAATGTCCAAATTCTTAAATATAATACATCTGCTTGAATTAAATGCACTAAATATACCAGTATCTTACATTTCCATCACAATAATCATAATTATTAATGATCATACAACCTAATAATACAGAAAGCATGTGGAAATAGGAGGATAAACTTTGTAGAAAAAATTATGTTGAAACATATCAAATGGAGTCGCTTGAAAAATGCTTGCCTACAAGTTGTCTCCACTTATAACATACTAGCTTAATTCAGCGAAACTAAGTAATCTCCAACAAATTTAAGATACTTAATTAATCTGTCTAAAAACATGCGACTATACATATGAATAGGAAAACGAGTAAGTCACTATAAAGAGTTGGCCTAATTTTCTCTTGATAAGGGAATCACAGTAAGATTTTTGGGCAAGCATTTAAAATCCTGGTAGAGATCAACCAAACGCGACTTCATTCAAACCAAATGATGAACAACAGATCTATCATACAGTTTGCTGCTTATCTTCACATCCTCTTTACTCATGAAAACAATTTTATGTTCGCACAATGATTTCCAGTCGATGATTCAAATGAACGCCTTCATTTTCGATATTTCCTTCATGAATTTATATTGCCATATGGCATAGCATCACGGATTGGTTCGAAAATTTTCCAGATCGGACTGGTGCAGATATACCGGAACTCATTATTACTGTCGAAAACCTCCTTCCTTGTCTCTGCGAGAATATGCAGAAGAATACGCTGTAACTTTCATACTCACAACAAATAGCATATGCATCACCACTTACCGGAAACAGTTTGATGCTACTTCATACTTACACAAAATAGGAGGCACACTGAAAATGTTATCCTAAAATGATAAACATAATTCCAATAAAATAGGAAAATTCAATGCCAGACATGTAAAAAATTGAAATGTCGTACCTGCAATTTGTAACTGTAAGTGCTTTCTCAGCCTTGAGTCCGTTCGATGGAAGACGTTATAACGCTCTTTTTGCGTTGCTATCTTTTCAACGCAGACAACGCAGCTTCCAACTGAAGCTCAAATGTCCGCACCTTATCGACTAGCAACTCCACATACCGGGAAACATGTAGGGTCTATGATGCTTCATTTTGAATCTGATTTTTTCCTTTTAGCAGACCGAAACGGAATCCTCTCACCGTGGTCCATGCTGACGAAGCGCGCAACTCTGGCACTTGATGCTTTCTCATTCAGCTCTTTCGCCTTCAACCCGCCTCATGGCAATACTTGAGGCCCGCAACAACAGCTCGACCCCGCAAACTTTTGGCCTTCCTCACCATTCTTGCTGGTTCGAACAAGCCAGTAATGTTCCATCTCTGAACGTACTTGGGTCTCACTTGCACTATTCCTACTTGACCCTTTTTATATTTAATTACGTGCCATGTAAAGACATAACAAGGATCTGTACAGGCACAGAAATATCGATTAAATCAAGGAGCTTTTGCCAGACAAGTAATACCACAAATATATACTGGATACAACAGAACTGCTAGGAAATTGAATACAACGAAGTCGAGTCCAGAATCATTGAAAAATGGCGCGTATCTGATATGGCTTTATTTGTACAGCATCATTCTTATATTAACTTTTTTCAATAAGTGATGCACCGACAGAAATATTCGTGGTGAGAAACTCTTAACTTTTCTGCTGGAGAATGGAGCAGGCGCTTTGCTAACACTACTTCAATGCTAAAAAGAATTATACGCAACTGTGAGGTGACAAATTCTACACACATACAAACTTGTTGCAGAAAATTATATCTCAAATAAACATAACATCGACCTCCTCATTAAAGTCCAACAAATAACATCAATGAAGCAGGCCTTAACGCTTTTGGCCACGATAACTCTAATCCTGAAGTGCGGCAATAACACGGTTTCAATTTAACTCCTTGAATACACAGCAATCTACCTGACAAACCAAATGCTAATTTTCCTTATACTTTTGGTGCGCCTCACAGGTGACATTTGTCCATTTCACAATCCATGTACCACTCTCATGTTTACGAGTAACTTTCATTACCAATGTTTTCGGCACTGTAAGTTGCAACCTCCGCAATCGGATCTTTCTTCTATATTTGCAACAGCACATGAACCATTGTGTTTCCCTTTATGGCTCTCTCAGATTTATTATGATGGTCCTCAAATTCGGTTGTCTAAATCAGTGCAAAGGAACCAAACCATGTTTACACTATATGCTAATTGTTCACTAACTGGTGGTACGTTGTATGACATATTTTCCACTCCATATAATTCTTCAAAGAAATTTTCCAAATAAGCGAAGCGTTCGTATTCAGCCATTCGAATTTCGTAAGGCCATATTTCTTCTCGCTTAATGGTAACACAGCACCCGATAAAAGAAAAAATGATTGTAAAATTTCGAGGGCAAAAATTCGTCGAAAAGCAGACCGGACATATATAAGATCCAATTTTAAGTTCATGTCCGCGAAACTGTTTTCTCTCAGATAGCGGTCGGGGGGTTTCGTTTGATTGCGGAGGGTACCTGAATACTGGATAACCGTCCATTGATCTCTGACATTGACGTCCAATGAACCAAGATTTTTCAATATACTCATTATCAAACCACAATTCATCAATTTGTTTCATAACTCCTAGGTAAAGTTGTGGCAGGGGATCGTGGAGAACAACGATGAAATCAAAGCCAAATAAGTTTCTCTTCTCAGCAACTATGACCTAATACTCCGTTAATATGAAACCAAAGTCAACGGACAAATTGGCTATTCGGAGTGTTTCTCCGCATGTTTCTATAGTTTGGCTGGAATTCCAGGAAAAAGGATAAAGCGGTAACTGTACCTCGAGCCCTTCCTCATACATCGCTTTCCAGCGGGGGGATGTGACAACACCACACCCAAGGATCCCCGCCGTTAAATTGATGATTTTATGTAAATTGGCCTTCTGAACACGTCGAAGCATCCCATAAAGGTGGAAATAACACTGTACCTAGTCTCTCCCAAAACGATACCTGTCAACTTAATAATTCAAACGCTGAATTATTGGGGCTGCAGAAATGGTTTCAGAATTGCGCTTTGGTGATTGCCATACCAAAACCTAGAGGCAATAATTTCGTGCTTGTTGCGAGGTAATTCATTGATTTTCATATATACGGTGTCACGCAGTACTTTAGAGGAGCGAAAAAGAGGCAGAGCGGTCCATAGCCCCGTGTAAAGTCCAAGTGAGAATTAGCATCACTTTTTCATAAATTCACTACTTTTTTCTATCTGTAACAAAGACCCAAAAATCCAAAAATAGATCGAGAATACTTTCATTACTAGGAAGATAATAAATCATTCTATTCGGAATCATACTTTGTAAAGGTCAAGTACAAATTCTGTGATTTCTCTGAACGCTTCAACATTCAAATTCAAAAACGTATTGTGCCCAGCAAATTCTGAACTGCCGCGTACGCGGGATAAAATGGACAAACATTGCAATATTTCTTACACAAATTCCTTTACAACTGGAATCAGTGCTTCATCTTTTAGGCCGATGTACTTTTTTTTAAAACATTCGATACAGTATCGATGAAATTTTTTGCAAAAGATTCCGGAGCGTGTAGAAGTTTCATAAGCAAATACATTGAAGATACTGACAAAATTATCAGTTCTAAGAGCGGACCCAATGCAATCGAATTAAAGTTAATAAGCAAATCTATACTAGATCTTATACGTCATACCCAGACTCAAAACATGTAATGTAAGGATAAAATAGAATGGTGTAAACTCTCGCTTCTCAGTCAAATGCACTCTCTCCCCTTGGTATATAGGTTGAGGTTCCTAACCAATATCATCGAGTGATATTTCATTATCTAATTGACTAACATCAAAATCAGAATATTCAGCGCCATCTACTTTAATAGATGTCGGTCGCACACTCAGAAACATCTTTCCTTCCCCACACCTACCATTCTGATCTCATCTCATCTTTCATAAACCTACCACCACACCTCATGAAATCTCTCTAAGAAGATCCCATCTTCACTACCTCCTCCACATCCTGATCTTAAATCATCTTCAATCTCCATCACCACAAATCTGATCTTAAATCATCTTCATAATCTTCAAAACCCTCCTCCCACATCAATCATAAATCATCTTCAATCCTCCTCAAACAACAACTCAGAATCTCTTAAATCATCCGTTGCCGTCAAAAAACCTCCTCGCACATCAGATACCTCAAAATCATAACTTCAACCCTCCCTCCACAGTCTTACACTTGTAACGTCCTATCTTCAATCCCTCCTCAACACACTTCGATGATCATTACAATCATCTCACAAGTTATCTCCTCCACACAAATCTAATAATATATTCATCAGATCTTAAATCACTCCGTCAAACCTCCTCCACATCTGATCTTAATAAGTCATCCGTACCAACCTCCATCCACATCTGATCTGAAATCATCCTCAACCTTTAATCTACATCTAAACATTTACTCATCTCATCCTCAACCTCCTCCACATCTGATCTGAAATCACTCATCCTCAAACCTTATCTATACATACTATCATCTTGATTCATCATTCCACCCACTCAACCATCCTCTACACCATCCATTAATCCCCATCAATTTCGTCCATTTCCGAACAACTGAACGTCACATCATCATTATGAAGAATCCAAATCAATAGTCTGTTCGCTATGCATCGCACTGTTGTGGATGAATGCAGTGCCGAACTATACTTGGCGACTAAAGAGCATCATATTAGTGTAGTTTATCGTCTCGCCATATAAAGGGCCGATAAAACGTAAAAGATCTCCTGTTTGAGATAGCAAACGCTCACCTCTCCATAATTACATTGATTTTGATGCAAACTCCCTGAAAGCACAAACAATAAACCCATCACGTTTATTGCAGACGAACGATCTGAGACTTTGCAAATTTATATGGCATATTCTCAATAGAAAATCTTTTTCCTGTATTGACTTGGATATGCGGGCTTTATCTTAAGAAAATGCACGTGTAATAGCATAAAACTCGTATAGGTACCATAAAAATCAGAAAAAAGCGCGCAGCGCCGAAAGATGTAGGTGCAGCATATTATTGTTTCATAACATACATCTTTTTGATTCGTGAAAACCTGCTCAAGTCATCCGAATTTAACAGAGACAAATATTTTAAAATCTACGATATTCAAACAGCGAGGTACTCTCCCGAAACCGCAAGGCGAGTCTATAGCATTCTTCTGATTGCGTACTTCTTGATAATTTGACATTTTTTTCCATAAAATCAGTGGGAATAAGACACACACATACAAGCATGATTTCCCAGTTAATACTGAATGATCAGAAAATCTTCTGTAGACTAACTTACACTTATTTCTAGGAAAAAGAGTAAGATCAAACATCTTCTCAGTCTCTCATTGACAAAGAATTGTGACCTAGTAAATTTTATACTTTTCTATCCATACGGAAAATCTAAAAGTACATAAAAATTTGTAGCGCAGATGAATATACGTGCTTAATTTTTTAGTTGCGATCAAGTTTGTACCGATATTCACGACGAGGCGAATACCTCGACATCACATATTTTTCTACAAGCTGAGATTCTACTATAAGCGAGACAAGTCACATCTCTTGGTCCAAACTGTTGTCTTATTAGAACATATCTTTTCAGAAATCTTTCCATGTCTATTGCGGTCAAAATAGAATAATGATCACACAAACGTTCATATGCACTCACTTTCTATAACAAATTTAAATAAAGTAAGAACAACCAGCCCCTGCAGTTCGGCGTAAAACTTTAAAACGCGTGAATTTACACAATGGTGATGGCGTTTCAATTGTATGGAGGTACTAACCTCCGATATACAAATAGCATAATTTGATTATAAGGGAAGGCAACACACATTCATCTGTGGTTGATTCCTAAATGGAAAAAGAGTTCTACTCTATGAATGAAGGGAAAGGGGCTGCCAAAATCCCGGCGAAGATACGTACCACAACTATCGGAAAAATTGGGAGAGAATATTAAGATTTGTAAGCGTACTGTACACTATACACGTTATTAACATGCGAACATTTATCTCACAAAGCAGGCGACGCGTGTCATGTTTAGGCAATAATATGATTAACTTTAACCTATCAAGACTGTGTATCAATCAAAGTGAATAACTTCTCATCAAAATTGCACGTTTGACGTGAAGCCGCTCCCCAAAAACGCAAGCCCGGGTTTTACGTAGGTACATATTGCTTTTGTCATGTCCCGCTATCAAATTCGATCAATTGGTGCATAATCTCAATGAAACAGACGTTCATATCAGGAAAAGTAATTCATATTAGTAGTCAATCTAAGAGTTATATTCAGAAATAAATTTAGTGGAAGTCAATCCAAATAACATAACAGTTGTGACAAAAACCGAAGCTTTTTTACTGATTCATTTCTCTAAAGCACCGTATGCTGCAGCAAAACTCTCTACGATAACATAACACAACTATTGCTCATCGACCAGGGCAAGACATTTCGCTTTCTTCTAAACAGTTAAAGGCTTCATTCTGTGGTAAAATACAAACTCATTTAACATGAAATTTATAAGTTTGATATGTTGAAAAAGGTGTGAAAATGCGCATCACGAAACACACGTAAATGAATCATCACTAATGAAAAGCGGTGGTATCAGGACGAAGACTATAAGTCTACCACATATGAAAACCCATAAACTTTGCGTGCATTATAACAATGACAGACATACGTATAAATCAAAACTATCTGGTACATTTCAGTTGAAGCATACGTAAGAAATATGCATACAATGACATACGTATAAAAGACATACTATGGTATTTCAGTACAAGCATAACGTATGAAATGTGCATACAAACTGACATCACGTATAAATCAATACTATATTACTCCTCAATTTGAAGCATACGAAACAGTGAAATATGAGTCAAGACTCACAATGACAATACTTATAAATCATAACTAATGAGTATTTGACCAATACGTTCTAAGCTGAATACGCATACGTAATGAACATGGATGGCATACTATTATAATTTCATTAGGTATGATTTCACCATATGAAATGATGATATTATCATACGTATGTTATTATTCATATACCCGTCATAACTATACATTTGCATAATTAAAACCTCTTAAGAAGAGACCCATATTCTGTGAATAATTTGGGATTGAGTATTCGGCAAGAAAAGTTTATCAATACATAAGATTTCGTCAGTATGATATATTCACTAAAGTTTCCATTTGCCATGTCGTTGGAAGAGTAGAAATAGTTAAAGATTTTTATCTTTTCTCTAAGTACGATATAGGATTCGCAGAGATTAATATCTACGTCAAAATCCAAGTACAAGAAATACCGATAGTTTTTGTGAGACTGGACTCTACCCAAAAATTCTCGATTTGCGTGTGCTAAATTTCTTGCATGATAATCTGGCTTGTGGCAGAGGGAAGACATTAAAAACTTTACATCGGATTTGCCTGTGACAAACCAAAAATGATAAAAACAATCTCTTATTAACTAGTGTTCTCGAGGAATGATAACTGTCAAATAAGCAGACAAATGACTAGGATAAGACAAACAATCGCCCCATAGACCAGACCCTCTGATTGGAGCCCCATGAGGGGCTTTGAGACTATGATAGAATAATTTTGATTGAGACAAAATCATGAGAGGCTATTTTGAGAGCTCGTTGAAACGGCTGAATATGAAATTATAAACCGGATAAGTGATTAAACGATCGAATAAGTTGGTATTATTCCTTGTGACATTATAAAAATGAATGACATAATATCTTACGAATTGTATTATAGAAGCTAGGGAAAGAGAGGTAGAGTTACTCTCAACTTTATCCCAAAAAATTTCTGCGAAGCGACCACAACTGTCTCCTCAACACAACTAAATCACAAGCCTGTTTTAAACTCGCAACTTCGTTTCTACATTACCATAGTACTTGAAAAAGGGTCATAAATTTACATTTTTTCAGCTTAGAATATTTCAAAATTCCGTTAGGAAAGGACGGCAGTCAACTCAGTTGGCAAACTTACTGCACTTAATCATATAGAAGACACGGGCAAGCAACATGCCGACATAATGCGTAGAACCGGTTTATGAGCAAACTATGTTCTAAACAAAAAAAAAGAAGATTCTGTTTGTGGGGAAATTGCAGATAGTGGTCTCCGTTCACCCACTGTCTGATGAAGTGATCTGATGATCTGATCTTTAGCAACGTATTCTAAAGTTCCTAGTGACGATTAACTCGAATATTGAGATTTTGGTCTCGAATATGGAGGCCAAAATTTCAAAACTGATTGTATAAATTACGTGTAGGTTATCAAACGATATGTGAAAGCATTATCAACATAACAAACGACGGCCGCAGGCCGGATATCTATCATAACGCATAGTTTTACCTGTAATGCGGAGTGTGATATCTGATGGCTTCCGCTTGTTATGTACATAATACACGGAATATATCAGGCAATAATCATGGATTACTAAATGCCATGGAAATCCCATACAGCGAAGTCCCATGGAAAATAATCACAATCCCTATTCATTTCCATTCGAGTCATTAGAGAGCGCATGAAGACCGGCGTGCATTTTCATCAAGTTCTGTTTATAGCCTACCACCACATGTATATCATCAATGCTGTCAAATTGTTTGTTTTCTAACATTAACTACTCAGATCAACCCCAAAAAGAAGACGCGCACAATAGTCTGGAGAAGCAGACAATTTGAAATCTACGACATTCATTGAGAATGTAGCAGGTGACTTCAAGCTTGAGCATAAAATGCTCTATTATGGTTCAATGGTCCGTCCTAACTCTGATGGCATTCAAAAAGCTTGTCAGCTAAAAATTTGGTGCAATTTTATGACTTCCTCTCTGAAAGAAAAGTGAGTGAATTTATAGCAGCAATCAAGAATCAAAACACATGTACTTTATCGGGGTTGCCTCAAGGACAAACTAGACTCGAAGAAAATTCCAACCACGCAATCAGAGGGATATTTCTAAACATCAAATGGACAGTGGCAAAGGACAATAGTATAAATGCGCTCACATTAATCAGAATGCGAAATTCTGTCGACATGGAAGCCGTCAGCTATAAGAAAGCGAAACAAGCCTCCCAATCCAAAAGCTTCTACATCTGGTATTATTTGCAAAATCGTTGAAGTCAATTTCTTAATATCTGGTCTTTAGAGTGATACACTTAACAGAACCTTTTCCGTTGAACCCAACGAGTCTTCAAACATATAATATATGTGATATTTAGTCATCTAAGGAATGTCAAGAAATTTTCCCAGTGTGATAAATCTTATTCATATAATAACACTGAGATTATTGGATAGACCAGAGATATCTGACACTAAACTATGGGTTATACAGCCAAAAAAGTATGAAATTCTACGGAGAAGCTGTATATCCACCAAAGAGTCTCAAAATTGCTTCTAGCAGTAATACAAGCAGAATAACAGGAGAGTATAAAATCATGAAATCAAAGCGGATAACTATATAAGATTCCACATCAAATTCTGCGAAGAAAGATAACACATAGAGAACTTATTCAAAGAATCGACCACACAATCTAGAACCAAACAAAAAGTGGAAAACCCCAATGAAAGGAAGCCAAATTTTCTTAGTGTGATTAGATTTGCTTCTAAATAGCACAGAGTCGGCCGTTTCAAATTGTGATAATGTACATAGAAGAATAGAGACTATTGGCTAAAATTTTGTTGTCGAAATTCTTAATATAAGATATCCAACATCAATTTCACGTGTGCGGTTTGGAGATATTCTTCTCCAAAACTGGGGGCACTATCCGACTTGTAATAGCGAAATTCGTAATTCAGCCATAACTAAAATGATCCTGCTGATAAAGGGCCTATTTAAGATTATTTTCACCGAAATGTAGTCCAAATCATCGAACATATCAAGATAAACTTCCCCGAATTTCAATTTTCATTATTCGGGCGAATAACTCCCAGCGTAGCAGAAATTCACCCGAAATTTCAACCGAAAATTGAACCAGCGCTTAAATTTTGAGGACCGAAATATTCGAACATAGAAAAATATTAATTAACGCGAATCGCGTTGGAACAGCCAAGTCCGGAGTTGAATAGTTCAAATTCATGAAAAAAAATTTGAGAACCTCAATAACAACATTATTAAATACTAATATCAATCAAGTTTCATAGTGCACAAAAAATCCAACAGCGGAAAAATCACCGCAAATCGGTCCAAGATACCTCAGAACACGCCAATTGCAAAATAGTGGTGATATCAAATGAACAAAAAATGAAAAGAATTTTCCACTGTCATGAATGATATTCAATGAGATTGTTTCACAGGACCAAGATCCAGTTCAACTTATCCAAGAATGATGAATCTGATCAAAGTCGTAGAATAATTAAATGTATTGGCAATTTTGGACCAACAGCTGTATGAGATTCGTTCTTTCCACAACATTGCTAAACAACTCGCATGAAACGGAGACAAAAAAAGGCGAAGATACTTACACCAACCGCCAACGTCTTTACTGACTAATACCCGTCAGCTCCTTCATCAACGCCAACTAGCCCGATCCTCCACTGCGCCTCCAAACCCAACAGCATGCGCTTGCGGCCATCCTCGAGACCCGCGTCCCCCACGCGGCTGATTCACCCTATTACCCAAATCCAGCAAAAGCAACGTCGATTCGAGAGGCACAAGGGATTGAGCTCAATCCTTCAGCATCCATCTTCTCAGCCTGTCCCCAATGCGCCTTAATATTTGCCCTTTCATGAGCAAGATACACACCTCTTAGCACTATGCCTTCTCAGCTATCATCTTTCGATGCTGAGACATCTGACATGATTGTTGCAACCCATAGACCGCAAGTCCAGTAGCGGCCGATCAGAGCGAATCCCTATGAAGGAAAATCGATTGGCGTGGGACAATTGTCTTCTTTCATAATAAACAATACCTCCCTCGCCCTTTTACTACTTCTCGACAACATTAATACGAATAACTGACAATTCATTTGATGAGAATTACCATAGTTCATGCAGAAATAGTTTTGTTAAAATCTAGTTGCAAAAAGTGGCTTATATTGCCACGATTTGAACACTACCGACCAATTTTACTTATTTTAGATGGAATTTAGGACTATCCGCTTCCGACGTTAATGAAAACATCTGGTGAACACTTGCCAATGGAAACATGAAAATTTCAATTTTATTTCTTTGAAAACTGTGGTCGCATAGACAATGCGATGGAAGCCATCACGACATTCATTTTTTAACTAAGACCTTGTGATTTCATGCTCACATATATTTGCGATGACTCAGCACTCATGCGAGCTGTAGAACACTATATCCATTACTGATAACAATTAATTACAATATACCTTTCCATCACACTCCTCAACAACAACATGACGACTAACTTGATAAGAATAACAATGATTTAGATTCGTCAAAATGGGAATTATATAAATGCATTTGAATCATAATTCAGATAATCATTTCACGTGTACGCAACTACATTTTTCGAGATTACGAGAAAAGAATGACACACGTACTAAACATTCGCCACGTTCTAAAGGTAGCGCGTGCTTTATTATTCTTAGCCTAGCAATGTCTGAATATCATTCCATTTGAACAATGACAGATCATCTAAACTAAATCGACTACAAATAAAATCCCAACTTCAAAACTCACAAAACAAAAAATTGAAAGTAAATGTAAACGTCGCAGAAGCACTATTATCTCATCCCTAGTAGTAATCACTCTAACGATGCACAATTTATCAACTAGATACAATCTTTTAACACCTTTGTTCCATAGCGAATACAAATACTACATCATAGCAATCCAATAATATAACAAGTAGAAACACTACTCACTATTACAAAAACCAGAATACTATATAAACAACGACAAGTTTTCCTGAACTTTAATGAAGAAATAATGCAGATCAAAAGTGTATCAATATGCAAATGCAAGATGTCACATTTTTTTCCACATGAAATATTATTTTCGGATCTAAATGGTAAGTTTTATACAAAATCACAAGTAGTGAAATGTTGGATTGCATTAGAAATGTTTGTGATCGAATGTAGGAATATGCAATTCATTAATGTCTAAGTGGTATAGCTTTGCATGCCTATCTATAAAGAAAATCAAATTTCAAATCATCTTGAAATCAGAACCGATACAGGCAACACTGAAAATAATGTACCAGAAGAATTTTTCAGTGCCCTCGTAACGCATTGTGGAGATGATTACGTTGAGCTAGCGAGAGTTTTAACGTCATAATAGTATTCAAGATTTCTCTGACGCAATTTTAAGCAAATAAATCCCGTAGACGTCACATGATAACAACACAGGTCACATAACTATCAAAACCTGCAGCGGAAAGGAAATACGGAGATCTGAATAGCGTCTCTGATTACCATATTCACGAGCGTAAACTCGATAACGGAGCAGTGGAAGATTATTGAAGAACATGCACAGAAGGAAGCACAGGATGTCTAATGTTCCCTGGACTCAATTAGGCTTTTCACAAGAGTGTCGAGACCCAAGAACTCATGTGCGAACATGTGCTGCTGCGTTTCACAACAATGTTTATATCAAATAATCAACTGCCCAATTCAAATTACATATATTTCATTCTTTCACAATCCTCTAATCTGGCTAACCCGCGATAGCATGAAGCACATAAATAATAAACGAACACTCACTACCAAAAAAAAAAAAAACAATAAAACAAAAAAAAGAAATATGAATACAAATTTAAGCACCAAGAAAAAATTGAAAAAAAAAAAGACACACAAAAAACCTCCAATGTTTATGGAAAAGCCACATTTAATGATGGCATGAGGGGTAAATATGAAAGGTCTCTATGGTAGTCTCTATCGTGCCAGCAGCTATCTTCCACCACAGACTGTCTGCTATCTTTACAAGTCCACTATTCGTCCTCTGATGGAGTATTGTTGTCATCTGTGGGTACAGGCGTCCCCACAAAACGCATCTTTACCCTCCTTGAAACGGGTTGAGAAACGTGATCCAAGAATCTCATGGGTGGAAAAACTTACTAGCAAGTAGCAGCCCGCTTCTCCTCCGTCAGACGAGATTGTTGCTTTCACTCATATCAATTTCTACAGGTACTATTTCGGTAGAAGAGCTTCTGCAGTAAATAGAGTGCGTATCCAAAACCTAAGAATCTTCTTCTACAGAAGCAGGCACAAACCACAAAGCTAATGCACTCACATGCGCCTATACGATGTGAGCTATAGAACGCGCACGGTACTGTGAGTCGCTCGAAAAAAAAAAAACTTTTTTGTTCGCACGGCACAGCTTTGGAACTCATCTTCCAGCAGACCCACTTCTTCCTCTGTCACCCTGACCAACTACAATCTTGATACTCTTTCAAGAGCCCGCGTGCGACAATAAGGCTTTCGATGCGCGATGGAGGGACAAAAACGCTTAACACAGAATAGAGGAGATCTGATTTTTACATTTTATTTTACTTTAATTTAAAATAAATTAAAAACACCCAAATTTTTTTGCACACACTTTTCATTGAAAACTTCACATGCTACAAATACATCCCTAGCATTTACCTTTACGAAGGTAATCATTAGAAAAAGGGACTCCATAGACTTTGCTAGGGACTGAATGAAAATATCATATCAAGATCTAATAGAAAAGATAAGGTGCATTGAATGGCATTCGAATTAGTCAGCATTATCTTAAATAATAATTATCTCTTTAACTATATATAAATTCCTGTACACACATTCAGTTACACGATGATAGGCAAGACGTACTACTCGAGTTTGAATCTTGCAAAATATTCCTAACATTTCCCAAATCATGACCATTATTTTCATCACTATTGCATATCCATACCACAATAGTTTCACACAATATAGGCAATAGTACTATTAGGGTTCTCTATCTTAACTTAATTATTAGATACAATGTAATTACTTAATGATGTATTCGTTATAATGAATCTTATTCAAACTCAAACCAGAGCAAGCACCGTACCGAAATCATTAAACGCGAACATCCTCATCCGTATGTATGAGTAATTCAGATGGCCAACTGAGAGTAAATTTCAGCGCACACGTCCCTCCAAAACTCCCCTTTGGCCAAATAAGTTTTGTTTCTTCTACGACCGATTATTTGTGGTCGACAGTATCTTAGCAATATAATCAACCGCAATTGCAAATTCCATAACCTTCTAAACCCACAGAAAAAATCGTGGTGCCCCAGAAATTCAAGCAAAGTTACGGAACATCGATCCTTCGAACAAGTCAGACGCGACCAAACCACAGACATTTTGCGGCATCTCCAAGGCCCTTGCTAACAAGTTAAAATTGTTTTAAATTTCCACAGAATGCGACTTAAATCAAATTGTAATAGGCACGTATCGACAAAACATTCACGAAGTCAACTAACTCTTAACTGAGTTTTTCATTCCAACCCCGAAGAAAATTTGGAGTCCTGAAACACATCAATAACAATACAACATCAAATAAGAAAATTACGTATTTTAACATCTATGAGAAACTGAAACTTGAGTTGAGGAACATATTCTGTCACAGATCATCAATCATCCCGAACATTGCCAATAAATTTAATGTCTCATTTCAGCCCGATAATTTCAACGTCATCAGAACCCCACCTCTTAAACTTTGAGTTGGGTCATTATAAATTTCCCCCGAACAGAATACCCTCACACTGCGCTAATACGATTCACGCTACGATCCATGAACATAGTGTATGATTCGTAACGGCGAAATTACCCCAATAAGATCTTCTTCTTCATAACAGATCATGAACGGTTTTATGTTACGGTGTAATCAAGGAAAGGAGGGATTTACATTCTCTCGGCTAAACTTTTTTCGGACATTCTTCAATCGTTCAAATGGGCAAGAGAGAAGGATTACTACTCCAATGGAAGAAGAGTAGTCATCACGACCAATTCGATAAATCCTGGACCGAGAGACATAATGCTCGAATTTAACAACGACACCAAATTCGCTTGTACAGTAATTGCATTCACGAATATATGGAAAGCGGACTATAATCAGCTAAACATATGAATTACTTCTCAAATTTACATCCAAAAGACAAGTGAGATAGCTACGTTATCCTGTCTCTTCAACTTCCTAATGGTTAAAATTAGTAAATATACCTATCAAAAAATCAGTATGACACTCTCAAAAATTATCTTTTTTATCCAGAAACAACACAATCTCACTTGGACAAATCTCAAATGCTTATGACACACTCCGAAATTCCATTGAATGTTGCTTTTCTCACTTATTCAAGGCATTTGAACATCAGTTCCCAAATGCCCCTCATTCAAAAGTTCGAAAGCTATACAATCTCCGGAATATTACTATCTTGGCTAAGCATTAGTTTATTTTGAAACGTAACTTCAAAATCACGTCCAGATATAATTACCCAGGATTCTAGCTACTAACATATTCACCAAATAGATCACCAAACACCATCACAAAGACATAGAAGGTACACAGTAGCATTAATCATAGGGTCGGAATCCTCGGACCTGTCATATTTGGCACTATTCCAATTGACTCTAAAAACAACACCTCGTCAGAAACAACCATCATATTCGTTATTTAAAATGCCGATGACGTACACGGTAGCCGTGTCCGACTATTGAGAAACAAACGAATGCTGACTAACAAGAGAACGCTGCAAGGACATTACCAGTAGTGAATTTGCTAATGTCCACGAATGAACAAATCAACACGGCTCAATCTAAATTCCAACTATGCTAAGATAAAGCGAATCTATGGTAAGGAAATCCAGACAGATGCAATTAACTGTAATATGTACACACGTGGACACAAATTATCCATTAGAGGAATTGGGTGTCCTAGTAAGTACACCCACAAAAAATAAAATACCACTCCCTCAGTATATCATTTGGCCATACTCCATCAAATTTGCACTGCACAATAGAAGACATGGAAACATCAAAAAGTCATTATCTAATTACTCCCGTGATAAATTGCTTCTATTACACTCTATCAAAAACAGATTTAGTTTCGCACCCAATCCTCTCTTCGAGTATCACTAAATATATCAGCTAGTAGTGCAAAAACTACACTACCAGAAGAATATTAAGCGATTGAAAGAATTTCAAAAACGATTCTGTCATTTTTTATCGATATTGAGTCCTCAATTATCGCCAAAAGCTTGACAAACTCGCCTATTAATCACTTCAAGCACGACACGCCGCAAAAAATAGCCGCCTCCGATATAATCTCTAATATATCTTTTTAAGATTGTAAACTTTCCGGACCAGTTTTCCATTCCAAATGACTTATTATCGAATATTCATCCTTATCACACCAACCGCGGCAACTCTGACAAGCTATAATTCCCAGCCACAAACAATAATACCAGATCAAAACTTTTTTACTGTCGATATAACTGAATGCTCCTCACGAAAAGAGAAATCAAAACGCAATGCTTGAATCAATTCAAGAAAAGTATCACGCACTTACATCAAAAGCGCAAATACATTTATGGCTAACTTCATACCCTGCCAACCAACGAGCGATGCAAAAGATATCAATAGACCACACCCCAGAACCCTCTGCGTTAAAGTCAAAATCATTGCGCTTCTCTCATTGAGGTTACATAGGTATTGCGCTCATCCAACAACTCATTCGTACATGACTTTTGAAATCATATCAATGATCGCACAAATATAACACATTATTATTATATTATTATACTATGGTTGACTATAAAAAAATGAATTTAATCAACCTCCTTGCAAAAAA
>CAJQUW010016212.1:0-24261 GCA_907163375.1 Prostheceraeus crozeri
CACCATGGCGCAGTGTTTATTTAAGTGCTTGGTCTATGAACTGTTAAGAGTTCACGTCATGGAATATTACGATTGGTAGCATATGACCGGAATTAAATTAGCCTGAACTTGATCTTACAGCATCCCTTTTTAGGGAGTGAAAACGGAGTCACTATTCCTCATTAAAAAATTGCTTGTTTAAATTAGTAATTTGAAACAAAGAAGTGGATGAAATATTGATCGATTTTTTTTGTTCTAAGTCAACATCACTTCGCCACTTTGTTTGAGATTGACAATCCTCTTGCAAATTAACTCTTCAAACATACGAATTCTTCTTATAGACGTCTTTTCAGAATTATTCAAACTCAGCCACATCAGCTTCTAGTATGCATAAAAAGCCTAGGCGATTGATAAAACGCAGCCAGAGTTAAAACAGCAAAGGTTGCCATATAGTCATAAATCCCGCAAAAATGCGAATTTTCAGTCAATTTTTTTGAGAACATTTCTTCTAACGACTCTTAACCCCCCAGACCATCCATCATTCATGATCGGGAATTTTGGAAAAAATGTATCATTAAAAAAGAAAATGAATTACACAGTCACACAGACGCCATTTCTGCACCGACTTAATTGCTCGTTCATGGCTCTTCAGGAATGCCAAGCCCCATCAGTAGAAAGAAATTTCAAAATGCCTTTCTTAGTGCCCCAGATCTTGAAAAGCACTTGAAATTCCCAGTTGAGCGTACAATTTCAAATATTGGTTTACAACTTCAGTCACACAGCCGCCATTTCTGCACCGATTTTACTCGATCATGGCTCTTTGTGATCCATCATGGCATTGCCAAGCCCCGACAGTTGCAATACACCTCATAATATATTTGGTGGCGCCCTTTTTCTTTTTTCAAAATTTGGCTTTTTGTGATGGGACTTTTTTTGGTGCACGATCATGGATGGTCTTGGGGGTTAAGAGTCGGTAGAAGAAACGTTCTCATAAAATCGACTGAAAATTTACATTAATTGCGGGATTTATGACTATGGCAACCTTTTATAACTTTTGCTGTTTTAACTCTGGCTGCGTTTTATCAATCGCCTACGCCCCACCATTGGATGTGCATTGATTGAGTGACACTCCTATTTGCTTTAGGGAACTAATCCTTTGCATTTTTGCACTTCAATAGATTATATCAGTGATTCTTCAAAGATTCCTCCAAATATTTGTCGAATTATTTGAGTGATCTGATCACATTCCCCTTTAGACAGTATGTCTAAGTGATGAGTGAAATTCGAGCGATAATTGCTTGATCGTTTTCTTGACTTTCTGTGTTGTGAGGAACAAATGTGACAACAACAGGCTTTTGAAATATACAGCAGGCGCGATTCCGAATCGTGCAACTCAGTGTACGATTATCCGAAAACCGCGCGATTCTGAACATTCTGAGATTTTCTCAATTTCAGTGATTATGAGTTTGCAGTTAATCTAGCTGGCATAATTGGCCAATAATCTCATGATGAATCCGTTAATTTCCATTCACATTGAGATTTTAAGACACTTTACATGTCACCTACCTAGTATTTAAACATCCAAGCTATTACTGCCCTGTACAAAACTCTATTTCCGAATGTTGGAGAATAAAGCATTGCAAATCTGAACACGCAAACAAAGGACAAAGATCTATATTTATTTAGAATATGATCATTTAATCACATTTATATGTAATATAAACTGATATCATTGTGAGAAGAGTTGAATTATAGAAGGGCAATTCCACGCAAGGCCGAAAACTCGGAAAACGTTCACTGCGATCATTTTCTAAAGTTATTGAAATTAGCAAAATGTTTCAATTTTCTCTAATCAGACTTCTTGTAGTTCATGAATTGAAAAGATTGTGTCATTATAATTGCTACAAATTATCTTTACGAGTGTTTCAAGAAAGGCTTCTATAATTGCCAAAATTCGTTGTAATATTCACCAATTTTTCAGGAATCATTCAAATGATCAAATTCCATGTATGTTCTAGTGGTAGCGGAAATTTCAATTGATAAATGTTCGTTGCAGAAAGTCAAAGTGGAAAGTGTTCAATGAAATTCAAGAATTGTCAAGAATTTTGTCATTATAGAGAAAATTGGCATCTTTTTATTCACATTTGAAATATGGACTTTTGATATAATCTGCA
The DNA here is from genome assembly GCA_907163375.1 of Prostheceraeus crozeri. Taxonomy (NCBI): domain Eukaryota; kingdom Metazoa; phylum Platyhelminthes; order Polycladida; family Euryleptidae; genus Prostheceraeus; species Prostheceraeus crozeri. Next base: position 2,154 of record CAJQUW010016212.1, read on the forward strand.
AAATAGTGATTAAGTCGCGAGTGTCCGAATTGCACTCAAAATACTTCAAGTTCATCTAGTTAGCAAAAACATACAGAAAGGTGATACCTCGGGTGCAAAGCGAGTTTTAGCAATGTAATCCTGTACAGAAATCAACTCTCCGAATAATTGATTTCATGAATTTTTATATTGGATTGAAATTCCGAGCATCTGTTACGTAACGAATGCTCGCTTTACTGAAAAATCTTAGAAAGTTGCTTTCATTCATCCACAGGCATTGCTCCCACAGGAGCTGACAGACAAAATTTAGATAGTTATTCTAATCTCTAACATTGTCTAAGGCAAAAACTGTGATATCGAGATTCAAGGCAAGGTGATAAGGAATTGCCTATTAGTGGAAATAAGATGGACTATACAGGTTTAGCTAGAGAAATGATGAAATCGGAAGGAATTGAATTTCTTCTCTAAGAAAAGAAGAAGTACCAACGAATAGCCTACCAATTAAAAAGGAAGCATAATGAGAGCGCATAGATAGCTAATGACCAAAACGTCTGTCAAATGTCACAATCGGTCAATAAAACCATCAAGAGAGTGAAACGAACCTCAAAAATCTCCAAGAACAATATTTTTGCCAAAACTCCGGGACAACTACATTGAAGAACACTGCAAGTAATGCAAAAGACACGATTAAGTAGATAAAGTACAATAACAAAAGAAATTGTACAAAAAGGTAGAAAAATTGCATCATCGCATCATAATGTATACTCGTCGAGTGAACTTTTCCATGTAAGAGCAAATCCTAAAGCGAAGTGTTGCATGCAGTATTGAAATTGCAACAGACCGATGTTGAGATCGTCCTCTTAAAAAGCTAGCTCTCTCAGCCCTCGAGAAGATTTCATTCCTGATCTCATCTTTGTATCGCGTAGAGAACCTGAGCCTCAGACGAGGCTTTTGGAAAAATAAACAGTGTCAATCCATAACAGATGGTGTTAAAAAATTGAGTGAAAATTATCGAAAAATAAAGAAAATAATTAGATTTCTGTTACACGGACTTTATGACGCAAAATTGCAAAGGGGAATTGAATAAAACCTAAACGTATCATTAATGTAAAAAGCAATCTTCGGAAGAAGTGAGCATATAAGATTGATTTCCAAGCTCAAAATAACAAGTGGCCAGATAGAGCGTCCGCAACGTTGAAAATGTAATCATGAAATGAAGCAGAAATAATTTTATTCTTAATGAACATTATTTTCTTAAAGCTTCATGTCTCCAGTTTTAGGAAAATATCAGCGGCGATTATTGTCTCTCATTCCCAGGTAAACACCTAAACCTATTAAACTTAGAATCAATAGGCAAGAGGCAGTTCCGACTATTATGTAATTGCTCGCCTTTTATCATGTCGTTTAAAATGCATACGAGTATATACAGCATCCGTACACTTGTACCTTCTAAATAAAGTAAAAACAAAGCATTCCAATTCAACATTCATTTTTCATCAATTCTATTTTTCTTTCTGACATCGCAAAAATGTCGATTGATAACATCTGAATGCCACTTTTTATCATACGAGCCATTAGTTCATTTTCAATCGAAAGAAAAGACAAACTACACAATCTCTCATCGGACATACTCGTCCTGCAAAATCTTTTAATTCTTTTGGGAGAAGAGAAGGATCTTGGAGCACAAATAGACACGCTAAGCGTGGTGACTGTTTTGAATAGCAGTCGTGGGATAGACATAAAAATATCACGTACCAACAAGTTCAAAATCCCCGCTGCACTTTCTGTCTGACCAACAAACTCATCGGTTTTATACAAAACTTGTAATTCAGCACGAAATTTGCTTGGCAAAACATGTATCTTATCTTTATCGATAGAACAAAACAAATTATTAGAAGATAAGACATATATAGCACTACGGTAACACTTGGTGATGTTTGAGAGGAGTCTTTACCCTGATGTCTGCCAACTCGAGATATTACTGGATGACGTTTGTCAACAAAAGATGTTTCCATGCCAATACATAATCACATCAGATGTGTGTTTATCTTCTTAATATTGAATCTTCTTTCACCATGTAGATTTCACTACTGTATAATGTGTTACTAATAAGCTTCAAATATAGTAGTATAAACATTAATAACTACCTTTAATAAGAATTAAATTTCTAAAATTTACTTTTAGGACGAATTGCTCTATCATAAAGAATGAAAGGGGAAAAGTTGGTTTAATATGATAATTTTACAGTAAACACTGTTTACCTTAGTTACCCCGAGAAATCACTTCATCGTGAGAAAGCGTGGGAAAACTTCATCATGAGGAAGCGTGGGAAAACTTCATCGTGAGGAAGCGTGGGAAAACATCATCGTGAGAAAGCGTGGGAAAACTTCATCGTGAGAAAGCGTGGGAAAACTTCATCGTGAGAAAGCGTGGGGAAGCGTGGGAAAACATCATCTTGAGGAAGCGTGGGAAAACATCATCGTGAGGAAGCGTGGGAAAACTTCATCGTGAGAAAGCGTGGGAAACTTCATCGTGAGAAAGCGTGGGAAACTTCATCGTAAGGAAGCGTGGGAAAACTTCATCGTGAGGAAGCGTGGGAAAACTTCATCGTGAGGAAGCGTGGGAAAACTTCATCGTGAGGAAGCGTGGGAAAACTTCATCTTGCGAAAGCGTGGGAAAACTTCATCGTGAGAAAGCGTGGGAAAACTTCATCGTGAGAAAGCGTGGGAAAACTTCATCTTGAGAAAGCGTGGGAAAACTTCATCGTGAGAAAGCGTGGGAAAACTTCATCGTGAGGAAGCGTGGGAAAACTTCATCGTGAGGAAGCGTGGGAAAACTTCATCGTGAGGAAGCGTGGGAAAACTTCATCGTGAGGAAGCGTGGGAAAACTTCATCGTGAGAAAGCGTGGGAAAACTTCATCGTGAGAAAGCGTGGGAAAACTTCATCTTGAGAAAGAGTGGGGAAACTTCATCGTGAGAAAGCGTGGGAAAACTTATCGTGAGATAGCGTGGGAAAACATCATCGTGAGAAAGCGTGGGAAACTTCATCGAGAGGAAGCGTGGGAAAACTTCATCGTGAGGAAGCGTGGGAAAACATCATCGTGAGATAGCGTGGGAAAACTTCATCGTGAGAAAGCGTGGGAAACTTCATCGTGAGAAATCGTGGGAAAACATCATCGTGAGAAAGAGTGGGGAAACTTCATCGTGAGGAAGCTTGGGAAAACTTCATCGTGAGGAAGCTTGGGAAAACTTCATCGTGAGGAAGCGTGGGAAAACTTCATCGTGAGGAAGCGTGGGAAAACTTCATCGTGAGATAGCGTGGGAAACTTCATCGTGAGGAAGCGTGGGAAAACTTCATCGTGAGGAAGCGTGGGAAACTTCATCGTGAGGAAGCGTGGGAAAACTTCATCGTGAGGAAGCGTGGGAAAACTTCATCGTGAGGAAGCGTGGGAAAACTTCATCGTGAGAAAGCGTGGGAAAACTTCATCGTGAGATAGCGTGGGAAACTTCATCGTGAGGAAGCGTGGGAAAACTTCATCGTGAGGAAGCGTGGGAAAACTTCATCGTGAGGAAGCGTGGGAAAACATCATCGTGGGGAAGCGTGGGAAAGCTTCATCGTGAGAAAGCGTGGGAAAACTTCATCGTGAGGAAGCGTGGGAAAACTTCATCGTGAGATAGCGTGGGAAACTTCATCGTGAGAAAGCGTGGGAAACTTCATCGTGAGGAAGCGTGGGAAAACATCATCGTGAGGAAGCGTGGGAAACTTCATCGTGAGGAAGCGTGGGAAAGCTTCATCGTGAGATAGCGTGGGAAACTTCATCGTGAGGAAGCGTGGGAAAACTTCATCGTGAGAAAGCGTGGGAAAACTTCATCTTGAGAAAGCGTGGGAAAACTTCATCGTGAGAAAGCGTGGGAAAACTTCATCGTGAGGAAGCGTGGGAAAACATCATCGTGAGGAAGCGTGGGAAAACTTCATCGTGAGGAAGCTTGGGAAAACTTCATCGTGAGAAAGCGTGGGAAAACTTCATCGTGAGAAAGCGTGGGAAAACTTCATCTTGAGAAAGAGTGGGGAAACTTTATCGTGAGAAAGCGTGGGAAAACTTATCGTGAGATAGCGTGGGAAAACATCATCGTGAGAAAGCGTGGGAAACTTCATCGAGAGGAAGCGTGGGAAAACTTCATCGTGAGGAAGCGTGGGAAAACATCATCGTGAGATAGCGTGGGAAAACTTCATCGTGAGAAAGCGTGGGAAACTTCATCGTGAGAAATCGTGGGAAAACATCATCGTGAGAAAGAGTGGGGAAACTTCATCGTGAGGAAGCTTGGGAAAACTTCATCGTGAGGAAGCTTGGGAAAACTTCATCGTGAGGAAGCGTGGGAAAACTTCATCGTGAGGAAGCGTGGGAAAACTTCATCGTGAGATAGCGTGGGAAACTTCATCGTGAGGAAGCGTGGGAAACTTCATCGTGAGGAAGCGTGGGAAAACTTCATCGTGAGGAAGCGTGGGAAAACTTCATCGTGAGAAAGCGTGGAAAACTTCATCGTGAGAAAGCGTGGGAAAACTTCATCGTGAGATAGCGTGGGAAACTTCATCGTGAGGAAGCGTGGGAAAACTTCATCGTGAGGAAGCGTGGGAAAACTTCATCGTGAGGAAGCGTGGGAAAACATCATCGTGGGGAAGCGTGGGAAAGCTTCATCGTGAGAAAGCGTGGGAAAACTTCATCGTGAGGAAGCGTGGGAAAACTTCATCGTGAGATAGCGTGGGAAACTTCATCGTGAGAAAGCGTGGGAAACTTCATCGTGAGGAAGCGTGGGAAAACATCATCGTGAGGAAGCGTGGGAAACTTCATCGTGAGGAAGCGTGGGAAAGCTTCATCGTGAGATAGCGTGGGAAACTTCATCGTGAGGAAGCGTGGGAAAACTTCATCGTGAGGAAGCGTGGGAAAACATCATCGTGAGGAAGCGTGGGAAAACTTCATCGTGAGGAAGCGTGGGAAAACATCATCGTGAGGAAGCGTGGGAAAACTTCATCGTGAGATAGCGTGGGAAACTTCATCGTGAGAAAGCGTGGGAAACTTCATCGTGAGAAAGCGTGGGAAACTTCATCGTGAGGAAGCTTGGGAAAACTTCATCGTGATGATCTCAATTTGACATCACTGAAACTGTTGATGAAAAATGGAATATGATATGTTACAAAGCAAATCATGCAAATGAGAATATTGCTCTTCCCCACCAATGATGTTCCCATAACACAGTTCCATATGAAAATTTTTTGGAAGGAGCTAATGTCAAAATGAAACTGTTCATGAAAATTTCTCTCTGCGCCCATGTCTGTGCCAGCATTAATACATTTAATATCATCAATACTAAAACATTGACTAAAGTCTGAATCTCATCCTTGTGAGTATTGTGACATCAATAGAGAAAAAGAATCTGTTTTAGATGCTTGGCCACACCTTTTTATTTCTAGTTTTTTTCCTTTTTCCTTTTTTGCGAAAAACGCCTCAAAATCGGTATCAAAATAATACCTTTTTTGAAGCGCGCTTTCGCCAAAAAGGAAAAGGAAAAAAGAGACATAGAAAGCTGCCGATTTGGCTAAAATCTCCACACCGGGTGCCGTCGCGTGCTCCCAGACCACAGGCCTTCGCTCGGCATTGGAATACTATTTCTATACCAGACATTTTTTATGTTATAACATTAATTTCATAAAAGATGAATTTTTAATAACAATTTCCCCGAACATTTTTTAATGCCAAGTGAATGTGCACATGAGAGGTTGATTGCTCATGTCGCCTAACCGCCTGACTCAAGGAGCTGAGATTACTATATCCCCCCTCTGTCCAGACCACATTTTTTCGAGAGAAAAGGAGGAAGGGAAACAGTTCCTTGCGTTTCTCACGGCTGGTCAGCCACTCAGGTGTTTGAACTTTGATGCATTAAAATGTCTTGTGTATTTCTTATTTCTTTCTCTGTGAGTACTTTCAATTTTTAAATCAGGTGTTGGCCTACCTTGCTTGACGACTGTCATCTTTTCAGTATATTCCCTTCGGACGAAAGGCGTGGTTATGATCTCATCTGTAGTGCCAAACATAGCGTCACATCAATCACGCAAAAACAAATCATGGAATTCTACCAAATCTGGGTGTTCGAGTCAGATTACTCTGCACTCATTGGCAAACGCTCATCATCTGATCACAGTATTATCTGAACGTCAGTCAGCTGCTATTGCTGACGTACTGGCCTCTCCGACGAGAAACGAAGGGCAGGAACAATTGGGTTGCACTTCCCTTTCTTTATTTAGGTACCAAGCCTCGATCAAGAATAACGGAGAATTTCATTGTAAAAACTGCAGAAGGCAAAGCATTATGTCTATCGGGGAGCCGATATTGGTGCGGGCGCGTGCGCTTGCTGCCTCACACGCACACAACTCTCTTTCGCTCCGTCTGAACTATTGATGTGGTCTGAGCACACGACTAGCATGTGTGTATAATCGCTAGAAGAAAACAGCTGTGGTTCGTGCAGGCGCTGCAAAAGTGTTCACTCTAAGGTTGTGCGTCTGATTTTGAGACGGACAGCTACCACGAGAAGCTATCGAATTTAAATGAAATATAATGAATGATGACACTTTTCATTTTTATAAATGCTGGTAAATTATTATTTAGGATGAGCCGAAGGCTTCGCAGGTACGGAGAAGACGCCACTGCTCAACACGTTGTGCTTTTGCCGAGAAAAAGTGAACGAAAGAAAATTGTTGAGTATCAGCTTGGTTTCTTTAAAATTATGAAATGTCAAAAATGCTGTAACAAAATATCAGTGCTTCAGGCAAGGTTGAAAAACTTGGATTGGATTTGACCCCCAAGTTTCTAAAATCTGCACCTCATTTTAACTGTCAGGTCTTTAGTTGTAGATATTCCTACTCCTACTAGGTGCAGACGAATAGCAGATTATACATGCTATGATGTGCATGTATTAAGCTTATAAGTATCTGATCATATGCATCCTCTATATCAGCCCACGTTAGGGCCTACGTATTTTAGAATGCTTTAGCTTGTAAGGACAGAAACGATGAAACTATCTGTGAAATGTTCGAAGCTAAACCGGGTGAGTCTCATGTTTCCTACTAAGACCGCTGCTCTCTCAAAGTGCTTAAGTGCCTCCAGTGAAAATGTGATCCTTTCCTGATCCGTCGATTTCAAGGTGTGTATGTGCCAGAGCAATTAATCCTAGGGACAAAATCCTCCCCTCTTCACACTGTAAACCGTAGACCGACAATTATCCTACAAAATTTCTGACAAAATCAACCGACGATTGCCCTCAATATCCTGCGATATCCGACGAATTTGTAGGTACCGACATCGAAACAGATGCTTTGAATGCAAATTAACTAAACAAAAACTGTTGAATATTGATTGATTTTTTCGATCAGTGATTGCTTGACTTTTGGGCAATCTGTATTATTGTGTGGCAAAACCATGATTTATTTTGACATAATTTAATTAATTACCTACATCTTTGATAAAATTTAAGCTATAATTCATTGCTATTCATTCTGTCGCTTTTTATCAGATATTGTAGGTGTTCAGTGGCAATCATCCTACAAGAACTAACAATGACCGACAAAATAGATTTTGTAGGATAAATGTCTGTCAATTGTCAACGGTTTACAGTGCAGGCATGATTCGCTTAACCATGAATATATTTCGATATTTTCACCGACTTTTCTTATACATTTACTGGTCGTGGTTGATGACGACTTACTTGAAACTGAAAAATATTTAGTGTTTACTTATTTATCTTTAATTTATCCACCCAAAACTGTTTTCATTTCCTTTCCTCAAAACACTTGCTAGTTCATAATCGAGCTTTTCTTTACAGTTTACACTCAAACATTTCTCTTAATTTACTATATTTTCGGAGAGTGTAATTGTTGTTGACGGGATGCACTCATCGCCATATGTTATGATTTCTGGCGTCCCTCAGGGGTCAGTTATCGCGTCTCTTTCGTTAATGACATCGATGACACAGTAATGAATTCTACCATCCTCAAATACGCAGATGACACAAAAATGTATATTGAATGATTGAAAGTAATCCTGATCCGGGAAAATCTGCACAGCTAATGCAATCTGATCTCAACGCGGTTGCCATCTGCTCAAAGGAATGGCACTGTATTTGAATCCAGAGAAATGATCAATAATCTCATTTGGATCTCGCAATCCTGGCTCTCACTACAAGATGGAAGGAGACACAATCTAGCTCTCTGAACGCGTGAAATACCTTGAAATCCACATCTCGAAAGATATCAAATTCTCATGACACACTATCCTTTGAGTCGAGAAGGCCAACAACGCAAGAGATCCTGACGTACTTATGAAACTTCACACCTCCCTAGTTCGCCCACACCTAGAATAAGCCGTCCCAGTTTGGAATTCATCCTTATTCAAAGATACTGTTCTGATTGGACGTATGCAAAGGCGCTTGACTGGCAATATTCATGGTTTGACCTCCATTCCATACGAAGAACGACTAAGATAATCTACGTTCCCTCCGATGTCGGCGACGTGTAATGGACCTCGCGGAAGTATTCAAAATGATCAATCACTGCACGCCCTGTGATCCAAATACTTTCTTCATCCGAAATACGTCAACCACTAGTGGTCACTGTCTGAAACTCTACAGACAACCGTGTAATCGTAACACTCGGCTTAATTTTCTCTCAAAGAATTTTGCATCACTGGAACGCAAATTCTGAAGAAGTCGTTGTCTCCACTCTCCAGCTCTTTGAAAATGTTAAACTGCTTGACTTCTTTTGCAATAATGACGCAACTTCATGGAATGTAGCTATTCATGTATACTGAATATGTATGTGTACTGAATTATGTATACTGAATCGACTCAATCAATGTAGCTTTCCACGCAAGTTTATTAAATGGATTTATAATTATCTTAGTAATCGCTCTCAGTCTGTGAAGATCGGAACAACCTGTAGTCAGCCAGTTGCAATTACCTCAGGCATTCCACAAGGTTCAATTTTGGGTTCTTATCTTTTCGCTCTATCTACCTCTACAATCGACATCGATTATTCTCATTGTCATTTGATCATTTATGCCGATGACATCAGTTTGTGCTTTCCTCTCTATAATGACAGAAACAATGATCACATAGCAAGAGAGCATGAAAGACTTTTGATGTGGTCAGAGTCAATGGATCTCAAAATGAATGAACGAAAATGCAAATCTCTTACAATCAAAAAGTGGTCTACCGTTCCTGATTATTGCCTGTCGAATATTGGTTAATGATCATTTCCAAAAGAGCCAAAAATGATCCAAAAAAGCCAAAATCACAAAAGAGCCAAAAAAGCCACAGAATTCTGCCGATTACCCAAAAAAGCCAAATTTAAGCTCACAACACCAGTCTCCATCCACACTATCAGTTTGGCTTTTTTGGATTTGGGTATGGAAATGTGGATTGATTTTGTGGATTTGAATAGCTGTGGAGGAGTGGCATCGATAGCTATGGTAGTGAAACTGATAGTGTGGATGGAGACTGGTGTTGTGAGCTTAAGTTTGGCTTTTTAGGGTAATCGGCAGAATTCTGTGGCTTTTTTGGCTCTTTTGTGATTTTGGCTTTTTTGGATCATTTTTGGCTCTTTTGGAAATGATCATTAACCCGAATATTGAACATGTGACAGAACTATCGATTCTTGGTGTCTGGTTCAACTGTTATGCTACTTGGTCTACTCATTGCAATTATGTTCTGAAGAAAGCATCTCGTCGGTTCTATATTATGAGAATTTTGCGTCGATCATTGAGTAATTCTGCCTTAAAATTGACTTATTTTTCTTTGATAAGATCGTTGTTTGAGTACAGTGCATCGGTGTTTGTGTCACTGTCCAAAACCGAGTCGAATCAATTTGAGAAGGCTCAACGTCGGTTTCACAGACTACTGTGTGGCAACGATTGTTCAAATGAATGCTTGCCTAGTCTATCAGTCCGAAGAGATAACTTATGTCTCAGATTGTTGGAACAAATAATGAAGCCAGGCCATATATTGCATCGACACTTGCCCACCCAAACAAACTCAGGACGCTTTCTTCTGCCAAGAAGGCGAACAGTGCGTCGTAGCAGAGCATTTTTCCTGTACTCTTGCCGGCTATTTAATGAGCGCTTTAAGCGATAGCTATCAAAGGAGTGTTTTGGTTTGACACGTTATCTCCTTGTAATTTCATTTCAACTTATTGACAACTAATGCTGACTGTACCCGGCTAACAAAGTACGTATCTGCTACGTAGCGGGGGAGTAGCAGAAATGCGTAGCAGAAACCAATTAAAATGGCGGCATAGGCCACGTACCTGCTACGTAGCATGGTGCTACTTGTTGCTACCAATTGAAACGTTGCCGCTACTCAATTGACCCTATAATGGAACTTACCGCTACGCTGAGGCACCAATTGCTACCGGTATGCTACGTAGCAGAACCTTTTGCTACTCCTCCTACGTATCTGCTACTGGATGCCACGTACTGCTACGGCGACGCTACGTAGTTGCTACTAATCACTACCAACTGCTACACTGGCGCTACGCTACATTCTATCACTCCCTTTCTTGTTTGTTGTCAAAAGTCCACCTCAATCAATAGGCCTACCGTCCAACTTATCCACAGCTATGAAAATCAGAATACAATATTCCGGAATATCAAAACACAAATCATCAAACAAACGATTTTATTCCAATACGTATGTACACCTTATCAAATGTCTACTCCGGCACTCTCACCCTCTGCGTCTGCCATCTCTGCCCTGCTCCGGGACAATCTTCTAGGGGCTTGTTTTAGCCAGTTCCCCACAAGGACCTTGATTCTTGCATTACCATTTTTATAATGGAGTTTTCTCATTGCCTCTGAAAAAGGAAGAACAATTCTTCAGAAGGGTACTCAACTGCATTTGAGATAATAACAAAATACAACTTAGTGATAAACAGACACCAGTAAGTTTGGAATACGTGGCAATTCGTACTACAAAGGAATCAAAAATGTGGTCTCTGATGAGACGCAACGTTTCAAGCTCATCTCTAAGCTTTGCACATCGAATTTGCTACACTTTCACAAGTTTTCAGCATTTTGTAGTAGATACTTTGTACAATGCAATTAGGACATCTTGTAAGCGTTTTTTTGAATTTCTGAATTTAGTTCCTCCCACATTCACCGAAAGAATAATAACTTTGACTTAGCAGATTTTAATCGAGGTCGGACTAACAATATTCAGATAACTACAGAAACATTTTACCATTCAGCATTTTTATTAGCTTCTTTTTTCACACTGATTTGCTCCTTCACACCTATTTCTCGGACATAACAATCTTGAGTAAACACAACATTTTAATGATTATAGCAAATACAGTGAAAGCATAGAAATAGTTAATAATTTTTTTTGGTCTCTTGTTTTGGTTCCTAGGTTTGCACAGACAGTATAGATCATAGCTATGAAAAAATAGAGAGCCTGTACTGATAGTCCCGGCGCCAGGACGGTTTTTTGCATGGAACGAGCCCAAAGATAAGACTTTCACAGAATATTCTAAACCCTATGACTACTAAGAAAACGCGCGCCTTCCGAGTTTCAACGTATCCCTTTGATATGCAGACAAGATCAAAGAAAAAGGACATGGTAATTGAAGAAAATTGAAGTTTGGTGTGTTTGCTCCGACTATGCGAGATATATTAACTCAAGCGCTGTAATTTGTGGCATGATATATTTTCAGGGCATGAAGTCATGTAATCATCTACCATTGCCGACCAAAACCAAACACATTTGGATACAACAAGCATCTTAAGTAAACATGAAATTTTGATCAAATTTCAGCTCAAGCCTTAAGTATCTAACAACTCTTGCAAATATCGCATATAAAATTTTTTCCTATCACGCGATAGAACGCATAGAAGATATATCATGCCGCAAATAATGTAGCTAGAGTTAATAGATCTCGCATAGCCGAAGCAAACACATCAAGCAGACATATTGGTCGAAAATTTTCCTTCAATTAACATGTCTTTTTCTTTGATCTTGTCTATAGATCAAAAGAACACGCTAGAACTCGGAAGGTGAGCATTTTCGTAGTAGTCATAGGGTATACATCATTCTGTGTCTCGTTCCATACAGAGGCTCGTTCTGGTGGGACTATATAAATATATTTCCATGTTTCCATATTGTATTTGTTGCAATCATTCAAATTTTATTATGGGCATATAACGAAATTTGCATCCAAGATTCTTTTGTCCAAAGTTAGCACCTGTTAAGATTGAACGGGTGATCTCATACCATTAGATGATTTCAATGAATTTTGTGGCTTTTCAAAATTGTTTTGTAAAGATTTTATGTATTGAATAACGCTTTGAGCGTGTCCGTTAAAAATTGTCATCTTTTAACTGAAATTGTTAGTATAAAGCATATTTTTGTTTTCACACAGGCATACCATGATGTAGTAATTGACCAATTAAAACTATCATAGATAATAATCAGATTTTCAATGTGTTGACACAATGTGATCAATAAATTGATAAACACAAATGTCTTCGTTTTCCTTTCATTCAAGTGTCCGTTGCCAAAGTCAATCAAAATTATGTAACTTATATCGAGAACAACCTCGACCTCGATTAAAATCTAATCGAAGTCACATCACTGATTTTTACCCATTTTACCAAATGTGCTCGTCAAAAGGGGGAAACTCGTACAGGAAGCTACACTTGGTCTAAATTTTGAATAGTGTCTGATATCACTGTGCTAAATTTTCGGAAGAGCTTGATATAGAATCAAGTATGTTGAGTATATACCATGCGCTCAAAAAGTCTTCCATACTTCATTGCTGATTTATATAAAAATTATGCATCATTGAAGTGTTGGGATGATAATTAAGTGATTATACACTGACAGTGATATGGATAACAATGAGATTTCTTTCATTAACTCAATTTAAATTGCTGTCACTTTTGAATTTGTTTTTATGCTACAAATTTATATACAAATGCAACTTATAGGCCCTATATTTTACCATCATTCAGTTACGCCTACTTGTGTTTTGCTTTACGGTATGATGTTTCACAAAAAGCTATTGTTTACATCTATTTCAATTAACACCAAATCGACATAAAAGAATTAAACAGAAACATTTAAGATTGCTTCAGAATTCAGTAAATTTTTTAAACCTCAATGAATATGTATCACTTCAATTGATCAACTTCAATTAATCAATTGATGATCTTAATTATTTTTGAATTTGCCTCTAGCTTTCACAGGAATAAAATAAATTAAGAGATTTTTGAATCAACGTTTCGAGATTCTTTAACGAGAGAGACAAAAAATCACTAACACATTACAGTCAAACAATACATGAAAAACCGAATAAAGGCCCACACTAGGATTGCATGAAATATTTTACTCAATTAAGTTTTAACCGAAAGAGCAAATGAAAACTTTTATCAAGTTATTTCATAATAAAAAAAGTCATATAAACAATAAAGAATGCCGGCATGCATCTCTAGCTTGCAAGTTATGACAGACATACTACAAAATACTTCATAATTGCAAATGAAGAGAAATGAGACAGCATTATGAAAACACTATTCAATTGTAGAGTACTTTCATTTAAAATATGGTTGATTGCGGGTCTCATGCATCATCACTTCCTTCGCACACTTGAAGCCGACTTTATGTATGCCTACCTATCATTGAATAATATTGTAAAATTATTGAATGATCCAGAAGAAAGGGTGGACAAAGGCTAATATTATACATGAAATTCAAGTTACGAAAATTAAGACAGCTAGCCGAAAGCCTTTTCTTACTTACTTATTAGCTCTAGATTTTCCTAGTCCGGAAACAGTCGCCTGATGAACTCGATGGTCAAGCACATGTAGATGCTGGTTCGAAGATATTCTCACACGAATTGGTCACCCTGAAATGGAAACATAACATGTGATATGATCGATTATTCGGCATTATCGTATGTAAAAATATGTAAAACAATTTTTCTTGGCATTGTGCTAAAAACAAGCGGGTCACTCCTTCTCTATATTTGCCTTCATAAAGTAATGTACAGTAAAATTTGAGTAGGTAAAAACCACGGCGCTTCGTGTCACAGACACATCAAAAAGTGGGTCCTCCCACCTTTTGTTGTGTTTGTGACACGAAGCGCCGTGGTTTCTACCTACTCAAATTTTATTGTACATAACTTTATGAAGGCAAATATAGAGAAGGAGTGACCCGCTTGTTTTTAGCACAATGCCAAGAAAATTGAATTGCCTCTTGTTCCCAGCCTTTAACATCATATGCAAAACACTAATTTTTATGTTTTAAAATTAATTATGAGCATTACTGCATGCATATAATTATGCCTGAATGCAAATACATGTAAAACTGATATAGGTCAATCATATAGCCTATTGACAAATGTAAAATAGCACATCAATTGTCAGTTTATTTGTCAATATCACGATATATAGTAGAGAATGCAATGGGCTTAACCATCAGTATTTTATAGGCCTATCCCTATATGAAAAGAAACTTAATCATTTCAAAAATTCCACTTTATCACTGATTTTGGTTTATAGTGCAAAGCCACTGCATCACAACTTTTCACATTAGTAATGCACTAGACAATGCGTTTTCCCAATTCTTGATGACAGAACTGAATTACAAAAGAAGAAATTCATACTACACCTAAATTAATCATTCTATGTGGTTTGGCCCTAGACTGCTGTAGTTTTCGGAAAAGTCAAGTTGATTTAATTTACATCAGCCAGATATTTCAAAAGTTCAGAGCTATTATCTTCAGGAGCAAAGGATTACGAGAATGGTAGTGATTCAAAATGATAGTGTTAATGCGTGATTTATGATTTCTTTGTGTATTCTGAATAACTATCATAGCAAATATTCTTGTATAGTATAGCCTACATATCTTCTGCTCCTGAAGAGGATAGCAGTGAGCCATTAAAATATATCGAGCTGATTCAAATTAGATCAACTTGAATTTTCCGATAGCCACAATAATTCTAGTGTTTCGATTGTTCATAGCGTCTGAATGAATTCTGTTGTACACCACTTATATACATAAAGTTCTTATTTCATTTGATTACATATTAAAATAGGAATTTGCATGCTGATACTTACATGTTGCGACGAAAGTAATCGACACAGAAATATGAGAAGCATTGAGATCGAAACACGCAGTTGGAAAATAGCGACAAGTCATATTGTCTATGGAGATCAAATATGTTTTGATTGCTTCATTCACAAGAAGTTCTGCTCTGCTGATTTCGATTTTCACTGGATAAATATATCAATTTTCGTACATGTAAATCTATCGCGGATGAAAAGTTGCTTTCGTTCGAGGAATTCTTCACCACGGCGAAGGTTTGTATTATTTAATTCATGTGTCACTCAATCTGATATTGTGCCCGATGAAAAAGACAACACTGAGAAGTGATCTCTGTACACGGATGAAGGATATAGCAGCAATGGCGTACGTTGTTAAAGTCCACACTGCTATATTTGACGTAACATCATCATTACTCAGCTTCGCGATGCCTATGAATTTAATGCCCGCTGCACGCTTGTCTATGGCTGCACGCGAGACGCGTCAGCGCATCATCGATCCACCTGTTTCTGTAGCTGTCGGCAGGCGAAACCGGACAAAGACGAATGCGGCCGAAGGATGGATAGCGATGGAATGTGTCTGCTAATGCGAGAAGGGCAGGAAGATTGCGCAACGGAACTTGACTGTGGTAAAGCTTTCAAAATCACATCACTTCTGCAGATTCAGATGCATAGCATGCTGCTAAAAGCAAACTGAATTTACTATATAATTGGTTACTAGGTTGTCATACAAGGTGTCATCGTCAGAAAATTAGAGCGGAGAGAAAAAAACTTAAAAGTTTTCTTTAACTTTAAAAGCTTTTTAAACTTAAGACTTAAAAACTAGCGAGCACTCAAAAGATCATTTCATTTGAAGACACAATTGTGAAATGCGGATTTCAATCTTGTGAGATGGCGTGACAGTTTTTCCTATGCATAAAAATACTGTCGCGTGAAAGAGACTATAGCAATAATGCCTTTGATGCATCAAATATATCTAAATGCATAGATAGGAATGAGAAGAGCGACGGGATCGAACAAGGAGAAAAGGAGAGAGAAAGAAATATGAAGAAGATAAAGTGGAAAATAACAGAGAAGAGAAAGAGAGAAAGGAAAGGAGAAAATGAGAGAGATATGAGGAGATACGAAGGAAAAGAAGTGGAATAGCAAGTGAACAAGTTGATGAAGAAGAAGAGAGAGAGAGAGAGATGGATGAAAGAGGATGGAGAGAGGAGCAAGAAAAGAGAGAGATGGATGAAAGAGGATGGAGAGAGGAGGAAGCAGAAAAAAGAGAGGAGGAAGAGGAAAAGAGAAATCGATGGGAGGTTTATTATTTTTTTTACTGCTACGTAAACACAACGCATGTGTGCTACGTAGAAGCAACCGAGCAGCTACCGACTGCTACGTATCCACAACGTTTATCTGCTACGTGGTGGCAACCGAGCAGCTACCGACTGCTATGTATCCTCAACGTTTATTTGCTACGTAGAGGCAACCGAGCAGCTACCGACTGCTACGTATCCGCAACGTATATTTGCTACGTGGAAGCAACCGAGCAGCTACCAACTGCTACGTATCCACGACGCATTTGCTACGTAGAAGCAACCGAGCAGCAACGCTCATATAGGCAAAACGTCAAAAGCGCTGAAAATATGCTGTAAGTGTAGGATAAGTATCATAAGCTACGTGGCTGCTGCGTACTGCCACCAACCAACTTGCTACGCTACCCTTTGGAACGTTTGGCACCGACTGCTACGTATCAGCTACGTAGGATTGTTAGCCGGGTATTCATGTGACCTTTTCTTGTAACTTTCGATTTCCATTTTTCAAAGAATAAACGCTTTATTATTATATGTATAGTATAACTGCTCACCATCCTGCCTTGGAGCTCTATTGCACTTATTGGTGTATTCAAATAAACCAATTTTGTCACTATTTTGTTTTAATCTTATTGATAACTTTTGATAAATACACGTCAGAACGACATCAGGAATAAATGAGAATTTGATTATGGCTGATTTCCGCACTATAATTAAGCTAACTCTGATTTAAGTGCCATCGAAAATAGAAGTGAAAATAGATGCGTTTCATTGAGAGTCATCACACAAATAAAATATTTGTAAAACATGGCAAAGTCTTCGAAAAGCACTTTTCAAAACATTTGCAAATATCACTTTCCAATGGATTAAATCCACCGATTTTTGAGGAATATGAAAATGCGTAGATCACGCCGTTTGGATTGAAACTACTGCAGCAAGAATGTTGCGCGGGTTCGAATCCTCTCTTTCGTATAGGTTTAACATCTACTATAGGCCTACATAAAGCATTCCTTCGAAGTTCTCAAATATGCCTTGAATACTTCAAATATAAGGTTTGTTGAGATCATTGTAGTCGCCATGAACTCAAAAATGTATCTCACTTTTTAAACTGCTGTTCGTGTATTAGTAAAGATTAGTGAAAAATTAGCTTATAACAATGTTTAAAACTTCGGCCAAGTTTATTTTCACGACCTCAGTTTTGGAACCTTGGGCAGAGCACCCAAGGTCACCCATGGCCAATGTTAATAAGCCCATGCAAGGTCCAAGGTCCAACCTTGCTTCAATTTTACATAATTAAAGTCAAATAGATATTACAAGGAATACGTTTCAAGGAAAACAGTTATTTCGATTGTCTCATTCGTCACGCAATTAACTTTTTGACATCAAAATTTGATGGACATGAGGTTTGAATCCTTCAATTTCCTTGTCTTTATTTTATACAATGGGTTGTCAAAATAACACATAGGTCACAATACCAACTCATAGTTAGGTGATGTGAAGCATTATGTTTCAGAGCGAAAACTAAAATTTCATGATTTCTTGTCCTGTTCGACTCGCAATTTTGAATCGATCTCACAATGGATTGTAGGCCTACTGCAGTTGACAAACGGTATTTAACATGCTCTACATTACGACTACTCTTGAAACTGAAGTAAAAACATTGCAAGCAGATGAAAGAAAGTCATTGAAGTTCACAAAGTAGTACTAGTAAATAATAGCAAAATTTCGTCATGATGAAATGAGCCATATATGGACCATTCACAAAGTGCATAAGAAGTTATGATCAACATATTCATTCATCCGCACCTCATCCGCACATACAATGGCAAAGCAAGGTGGATAGATTGCATGTCTCGCAATACTTTTGATGTATTTGCAGTAGATTTGCAGTTACTGTATAACTGTAGCCACATTCTATGCAGTTATTCTATGTTCCTACTCAATATACAATTCAGATAGTAGCAAATTATTTATATAAATTTGCATATATTTTCAAAAATCTCTTTTTCGTTGTATTCAGCGCGGTTTATGAGCTTGTTCATCTCAATGCAATCCCAAATGCATTCAAAAAACATATTTTCTTGAAAATGTAATTCAATTTTGATACTGCAATTTATACTTGATCGATGAAATTCTTTATAGCCTACGTCAATACAAATATATAAAAGGATTTCTAATCAAGCAGAACCCCCAGCAGCGGAAATTTGTGCCTTTTGTCATAAAATCCCCAATAGTTTGCCAAATGTTTTTTGTATGTTGTAGACTTCATATTAAATGGAATCTTGCAAATGGAATAATTATTGCTGCTGACATCATTCGTAAAGACATCATTTATTCAAATAGTTGCACAACATTATTACACAATGATATCAAAATTAAGAAGTAAGTTCAAAACTTTTGCTGCAGATCAACTCTACAAATCACGCAAAATTTATGAAGGCTCCTAAAGCATGCGATCCACAGAATTAGATTGTTTAATCGTGTCATTTTGCTAGAAGTGCGAACTGATTCAAAGCAATGGCACATACAGAAACTTAATAAGTGAGCAAAAAGAAATTTTGAATGCCTTACAGAGATAGGAAAAATAGTCGTGCGTCGCTTGCGGATTGCTCTGAATGCCTTCAAAATGCTCCGATCGTCACGATTCCTTCAGATTCGAAGAATTCAGATCATTGCGTAAAAGTTTTCTCGATAATGTTGGGTCCTCCGATCATTTCAAAAAACGTTAGCAGGCGCACGAATAAACGTTCACAAACTTCTCTGTAGAACTTGACATCGTTTGTGTCTCTTTGCTGTGTGATCCGGTTGATAAAAGTCACTGAAACTTTGCAGAAATTGGCGTGTTTAATGTTGAGCTGGCTGCTCATTGTTCGATTGCTATGGCATTTAGTCAGCAGATTGTGCCATTTCATTTCCTTTGCGTTACATGTTCCAATGCTTCCCTTCTAGTGAAACAGAAGAAGAGACGACCTGTCTAATTCTGTGATACGATCATTCCATCGTAAACAACATTATTTCAATTCATGCGTGCATTAGTCCAGCACTTCGCAGACTTCCACTGAAATCGGGTAGAAAAAAGACGGCTGGTCAGGGAGGACTTCCCATCAGCTTCGTATCTGCTTGTAATCATAGAGTACTTTGTATTAGGTAGAGTAGTAACTCAGCAATAATTAAATCCCCTTTGTGCTTACAGTTTCGATTTTATTAAATGAACTCGAATCACCCAACATCACATGTGAGATATGCAAATTTTTGCACTTTTGTAGAAATTTTGGATCTGTCGATTGATCTTGATAGCAAAACAGAAGGAATAACAGCATCTTGCAAAATAAGCACTGACAATGATGCCAATCAGCTTTAACAATGTTAATGGGTCCGCAATGCTAGACAGATTCTGTTTCACACAATTTCACACAAACCATAAAATCAATGAAAATGGAAATTGCTGTTTTGTCAGCTGTGCGATGTGCGATGCGACAAAAAGTCTTAGAAATGACATGTGATACAAACATAATTCACTGATATTATATGGCAAGTTTCAAGAATATTCATTCAGTAGTTTCTCTGAAAAAAATGTTGAA
Organism: Prostheceraeus crozeri; assembly: GCA_907163375.1. Taxonomy (NCBI): domain Eukaryota; kingdom Metazoa; phylum Platyhelminthes; order Polycladida; family Euryleptidae; genus Prostheceraeus; species Prostheceraeus crozeri. The sequence continues at coordinate 22,156 of CAJQUW010016212.1, forward strand.
GATGAAAGCGGTAATACAGCAATTTGATGCAGTAGTATCAATCCAAGTGGAAGAAAAAATATTCACATGAAGGCTGATGGGGTATCAATTGATAAACACCTGTAGAATTGATGACTTTAATAATTTCAGTGAGAATCTGAATATTACATTGAGGAATTGGCTATTAATAAGGCTCACCCATGTCGGCAACACTCTTCGAGTTATTCACCAGGCTGAAACTACAACATGGATCTATGTATTGAAAATAACTAACAGAGGACATTTTAGGGCCAGCTGGAATCGATCATCGCATGACTTTCAATGTCAAATACAGTAGGAGACAAATTATTAGTCACCCCCCTCGATTTTTCGTCATTTTTATTAAAACTATTAAATCAATGCCTGAGATGCATTATTCAATGCACACTATTTCGTGTATTGAATTGTATTGAATTTTTAGCTTATTGAAAGAGACATCCATCAAAAGAACGTAAAATTTATCCACAATGCTACGAATCTATTCATTTGAACATCAGACAGAAAATCATGAAAATGCACAAAAAATCAATATTTCGTATGACCACCTTTTGCTTTGATCACTGCCTCGACACGATCAGGCATGGAGGCTATGAGTTTCCTGCAGGTCTCCTGCATCGATTCATCCCTTATCCAGGCTTTGATGATCGCTGAGATGAGGTCCTGCTTCGTCGTCAGAGTCTGTGTCCGGATGCGTCGTTTCATTATGGCCCAAAGAGTCTCAATCGGGTTACAGTCCGGACTGTTACCTGGCCAATCCAAAACTGGGATGCTGTTGCGTCGTAAGCAGTCCATTGACTTTCTAGCCTTATGACAAGGTACCCGTCTTGCATAAACACGAAATCTCCTTCGGGAAACCAGTCTTGAAGAGAAGGCAACAAGCGAGATGTCAAGACATGGACGTATTGGTCGGCGTTCATGTTCCCTTCGACGATGTGCAGTCGTCCAGGTTTTTTCATGGAAATCACTGACCACACCATAACCTTCGTGGGATGCTTCACAGTACCCCAAGTTGGAGTTGGTCCTTCGCACAAAGCCCAGACGTGCGGTGTTGTTGACGATTGGCATTGGAATGTTGACTCATCCGAAAAGCAGACCTTTGCCCAGTCATCTGCGGTCCAGTTTCGGTATTTCCTCGCCCACTGGAGTCTCTTCACTCTCATTTTGTGAGTGAGGGCTGGCTTCGGAACGGGCCTCGAGCTCGCTATTCCACCTTCCTTCAGTCTTCGGATGACGGTCTTGTAGGAGACAGTTGACAATCCAGATTCTGCAAGGCCCTGGGACAGTCTGTAGGAGGAGGACTGCGGACTTGCTAGGGCGTGGCGGCAGATGAGGCAGTCTGTGTGAGGTGTCGTGATTCTTTTCCTTCCACAGTGACCACTACGAGAACTTGTTGTCCTTCCCGCTTTCTTCACTCACTGCACACTCCGTCGTGAGACCTCAACTTGCTCAGCAATTTCGGATACCGTGTGGTGACCTCCCTTCACGAGAGCCAAAATCGCAGCTTTCTTTGAGGCAGAAATGTCTGTCGTCTTGCCCATAAGTCACAATGTCGAAGAAGCACTCAACGAGAAATGACTGGTTTTTCAATTCAACGCTAAAGCTATGCCGATGACCTTTATTACAAATTTTGAATCTGGTTAAATCCAGTTGCAGGAATTGAATTGAATTTCAAATTTTGGTCGTTGATTCACTCTGCCATAGATATTGATAAAAATGTCACAACTCAACGATTTCGTTGAGAAATGAAATATTTTACAATAGCATGTGCATTTCTTAAACAGACTGTACATAGAAATCGTTGAAAGTTCATGATTATTCATGAGGACTCATTGCAATCAATCAATTGGCATAGAACATTTCAATCTGCAAATGTAATGAGTTAGGCCTATATTTAGAAACGTTTCTATTTATAAACATTTCTATCCAGCATTAGATGAGTTACTAGAAACTAGAAATGCCTAAAAGATATTCGAAATAGTATGAAAAGCAATTTTGTCGGTCATACATTCATATCCAGAATCAAAAGACGGGGTTGGCTCGAACAATCCAATTATTGTTGGGGGGTGACTAATAATTTGTCTCCTACTG